>JAYRBW010122580.1:0-16873 GCA_036023295.1 Invenusta paracnida
TCACGTTACTCTTCCGAAAATTTGTGCAAAATACACTTTTATTTCAGCAGATAGTGCTTCATCTATTTTATTTTATCTTATCTTTATGAAGATTAATAAAAGCAACTTCAATAACACGTCTAATTTTAACATTATTACATTTATATAAGATAGAAGATGAATTAAAATCAATAGTATGGTTACAATTAAAAGAACGAACAGCAAGACCATTGCTAAGATTACAATTTAAGATAGCATGCTTATGTTCTTTGATACTAGTGGAAAGGTCAAGTGGTTTATAGACTCATTCACTTACAGTGTTCAGTACTGTTTTTTGTTTATTCATTACCCAAATATGTTATAGTAATTATATATTTTAATAATAAATTTAATTATATAATATAGAATATACACATACTAAAATGTAATTAACATACGAGAGTTTATGAAGTAAATAAAGTCTAATTGTCTGAATTTTTTTATTTGTAAAAGTTTCGAAAGATGAAGAGTGTATTTACACAAAAAAGTCATTCACTGGTATAGTACACTCAATAAGTAATGAATAGGTATAACAAAAACATAACACGCTGTTTATTTCTGTAAATCATTGAATTGCGTTGTAGGTTTTACATATTTATGTTTTGCATTGACAAAGGTATCCCCAAAGATCTGCTAAATAGACAATATACGAGTATTTCCATCCAGTTTATGCTTCTCTTTTGCTTTTTATATTTATAACTCTGGGTATAAAGCTAAATCACTGAAATATCTCTCTATGTTACATAAATAGGTATATGTAAAAGACAAATATTTTCATAATATTTGAAGATATTACTTACATATTTGATTTTAAAATACATATGCAAGAGGACTTATTCGTATATTAGTACTGTAATAACATTTAAAAACTAACATCCTAAAATTAAATAAACACCCAGCCCTTTATTAGAGTATATATATATATTTATATTGTATTTTACATTTCTTCAATGTACAAATAAATTAATTTAAAAGTGTCTGGCACAGTGAATAATTTTTCACTATCTATTAAGTGTGCTCTTAGATAGTCCTATCCTCCCTTCTCAATCCATCAGGAAGGAAGCTCTGGGTTCCATGGGGAATGATGCCCCATTTGCTTGCCTCTCCGCTTGCAATCCGCTCGTCTTTGAGTACTTCAAACAGTTATTCGCTCAAGTGACCAACCCCCCAATTGATCCTTTTCGCGAGAAGATTGTCATGACGCTGGTAAACTACTTACACTATTTCCTACCTAGATATATGTAAAGAACGTATCACTATGCTTATACCTCTTATTTTCTTACAATTTTGGATTTATTTTTTTCTTATTTTCCATTATGTTATGTGCTTTTTTGAAATTTTATGTTCATATTGCATAAAATATATCTAAGTCCTGAAAAATGTTTAGCATTTAGGCTCTGTTTTGCTCTATTTTTGAACAGTTCTTATCTGGAAAATCATTATAATATTTTATTTAATATTATATAATACATATATATATATAGGTATAACATAATATATGCAATATTCACGTAATATTTAATGGAGTCATTTTTAGAATTATTTGTTTTTATAATATTGTTCACCTATCGAAGTAAAAAACTGAAAGTGTCAACTTAAAATTTTTAATCGTAAAAATGTTTTTCTAATTTTGTACCACGAATATTAAACTATAATTATTATGTTTTAATAAATTACCCTTAAAGAAATATTATACTTTTTCTTATAATATTTGCCATGTAAAAATATACCTTAAATTGCATTAGCTTTATGTGGGGAATTTATGGTTTTAGGATTCATGTAAGAATACATGATGTTTATTAGCCATTTATGACATCTAATTATAATCGATATTTCTTTATTATTAAATAAGGTCTTTACAATTTGCCTTTAGAACTATAAATCGATCATTAAAGAAACAATTAACATAACATTAATTCATAGCTTGGTCAAAAATGTTTTATTTCTTTACATTGTTATACAAAAGCCAGTATAGTACAATTACGTGTATATATGTATAGTATATGTAACTGCTGTTCGATAGTCTCCTGTCTTAAGATTGAATAAGGGTACCTGGTACTGAACATATTTTCCTAATTATATAATATTCTTTCTTGTGACATACTACGAAGGTGTGCTTCATTCTTCCTTATTAATAAGTAGTATAAAAGTCCAAAATTCTTTAAAGATTGAAATTGTTTTATTGAATTTATGTAATGTTACACACCTACGTGCGTTTATAATTATGTCAATATTTTTTAAATATTTCAGTATAATATTAATATGGTTTCGCATAAAAAATTGTAAGGGATTATAAATTTTATTTTTCAACTATACTCTTTGTAAAATAATTTAATTTCGTCCTTAACTTTTAAATATGTTAAATTTGCTCAGAATGAAACGCAAAAAATAAAACAAAACTTTTGCTGTCAAATATAACTGACTTAAAATAAACATTTATAAATAACGATTAAAATTGGCTAAAAGAAAGATATCTAAAATTATGAATTCACATTAAATGCATTTTGAGCTCAAGTATATAGATATCAATAAGTTCATAAAATTATTATTGTCTAACGATTACAATTTTTCTTAGAAGTTTGACAACAGCATTTGTGGGTAAAATAAACGTTATCAGTTCCATGTAATTTCTGTGCATGTATGGCAAAATTAAATGTAAATATATTTGTTTTATCACATTAATTTCATTTTTCTAAAAATAAAAAATGAAAAGCGCATTAAGATATAATCAAGTGATCCGCAATCTAAGCAAAGTCTACTGGAAATTCAGAGTCTCACTATTTTATCGGTTTGGTATACCTATATGTTTTTATTTGATCAATCCAAACAATATCTGTACGACAGTAATCACTTATGTTTTTATTATTGATTTCCTACCATGAGAGCATTGGCAAAGCATAGACAAAATTAAAATGAATCCTTTAAGATTTCCCTAAAATTTGTATATATATACAATTTTTAGATTCCAAGTATATTTGGTTATGTCTCAATTAAGTATGGACTAAACATATTTTTATTCATAAGTTGGAGTTCAGAGATACGTAGTAATTAATTATATTAAGTATGTTGCATATATCGCTTATTTAGGTAGAAAAATCTGCGATATACGCAACGTGTTTATTGTTATTTATATTATAAATATGGGATGTAAATAAGTTTATCTAGATTGAAATCCTACCATTTAATTGATCACGAGTTTCTGGTTTCAGTATGGCGGATCGAAACAGCTCTTGAGATTGTTATTTACGCAAATAGAGTTACTTATTAAAAATAGTTCATTTATCATTTTATATAAATTTAAGAAGGACTAAATTGTCTCTTAGATGATCTATTTTAGTTCTCTATGAAGGTCTAAGGGAAATCGACGAGTCATTTTTAGTGATGGCAATTTTGCTTGAGGAGACGAACGACATATTATTTCATGATTACGCAACACTAGTTTTCTATTCTACTCTAACACTAACTATTTCGACATCTGTATGGTGATATTGCCCCTACTATTGACTTACTCCAGGCGTGTCCGATTGGTCCTGAGAACAACATTCTAGAGCCAAGCGCTCTTCAGTGCCGTCGTCTCTGGCTCGAAAATCCCATCATCTCTCTGAAAGACATGGCTGTCTTGAAAGCCACTAAGTTTCGAGGTTGGTCCACCTGTGTCCTCGACATGGTATATCCATGGTCCACTGACCTTTCTGCCCTCAAGGATGGCCTGGATTCTCTCTGTGAACAAGCAGAGGCAGCAGTGCGTGCTGGCTACACGATCATCGTCCTCTCGGATAAGAAAGCGGGACGTCAGTGGATCCCAATTCCCTCCCTGGTGGCTCAAGGGGCTGTTCATCATACGCTCATTGAATCCAAGTTGAGAATGAAGTGTGCACTTATTGTGGAGACTGGGGAGGCCAGGTAAGTTATCTTATTTAAAGATATCAGAAAATATTTCTCCGTGAACCTTGTTGTTATGACGGTGAACTTTGACACACGCTTACATATTTTAATACTCTAGAAAGAATTAAATAACACTTATTGAATTAATCTTAAGTTGACATAACATGTATATAGACATATATAAACATACATACATAAATTGTTTTTTTATTGTTACTGTATTTGTTAAAAAAAATATGGCGTATTATAATTTCTCATTGTCTAATAATTTTATATATATTGGGATGTTTTCTGTATATAAATAAAACTACTGTTAAACTGAATAGACATTGTAGATACTAAATATAAATGGTCAAATTCTCGTAATTCATGAAAATATATTCTTAGTAAGTATAACAGATTGTTCCAATTATTGTAAAATACTTAAAATAGAATTTAAAAAATAATTATTTCATTGATTTTAGTATATTTATTCTCTCTCTATACGATATACTATAGATTTATAGTATTTTCTGGAACAGAGATATTTTTTATGAATTCGTATAGCTCGGAAATATGCACAAATGTTTTAATAAAAGATTTCTGATTTCAGTTGTAGTTTTTGATAAAATATAATTACTTACCTATTGAGGCTTAATTATGAGCTTAGTACGCAATCATTTAAACCTATATTTAGATTCAGGCAAACTGTTTACTGACGTAAATTGAATCCTAACTGCGTCAAACTTTGATTTATATTCATTTTACTGGATTCTAAAACTGGCGAATCCTTTATAGACTCATCTGTTTGACTTAAGTGAATTGATAACGGTCAAATATGAGGCATTAATGGGACTCTTTAATGTGTTAGTGAATAATCGAAAGGTTTGAAATGTATACCGGTTTTAGATGAGTATTTCTCTTTTTAGAAATAATGACTTTCTAGAGATTTGAAACGAGACTTTAGTTGATAAAGTTTACATCTCAAAGGAAAATTTAAAGTCAACATTCGATATTAAAAGATCAAAGAGCATTTTTTAATAATACTTTTCCATTATTCAAAATAGCCATTATCTTTTATCCGAACTATGTCTGTCTACATTATCGATTTTGGCCACTAAGCCGCTGATGCAGTACGCGCCAGCAAAATTATATTTAATGCAAGATTCGGAAGCTTCAATAATTCTATTTTTGTCGGATATTTATTTATATTCTGATTTACTGCTCCAAATACTTAAACGTTGTATTTTAATGCTTAATACGTTAGAGGTTGAATATAATTTTTATAAACTTTATATATATTTGTTTATTTTATAAAGTTATATTTGGTTAATTTTAAAAGTGAAGAAATTATATAGGAAATACTAAATATCTGTTTAACAATAGTAATTAAATTTACTGAAATTCGGTTTCATTAAAATAATTGAATTTTGTGTTTGAAAGGTATAGTTTTCCATTTAAAAATGTTTGATGTTTTCAAAATTAAGTGCTTAACATTTTAGTTATTTCAATTGAATTAAATTAACGTTATTAATTTTACATTAAATTTAAGAAATATGTTGTATATTTGTATGCTTTATAAGGGTATATTCTATTTATTAATCATTAGAATTGATATTAATTTCTTTACATATTTGAATGATTGACTTATTAAAATACTTTTTGCGAAAAGGAGATAGAAAAATTCAATGAAACTGATGGATTACTTTATTTAAAATCTACATTGTTTGTTATGGAATTATGTTATTTCATCGATAAACATTTTATTTCTTACATAAATAAAATAGCGTATAAAATTATATAAAATATCTATTATATATAAAAGAAATACTTATGTAAAAATTCAATACAAAGTATAATTTTATACGCAATATTTTTAATGTAAGAAATAAAATGTTTTTGATGAAATGCCATATTTCCACATTAAACAATGTAGGTTTTGTATATAACTTATATAAAATATCTATTATATACAATTAAAAAAAGAAAATTTTTGTAAAAATAAATTTCAATAAAAAGTAGAAATTTTGAAAAGAGGTTCCCTACCATACTACTACATACCTATTTCATACTGCTTTAACTCATCTGTACAATCAAATGGTTATGAAGAGCATCACTTTAAATTTCTGATATTATATTATCATTTTTGCATCTCTGGGTTTATTATTACTTTATATTAAGATAAATTAGCTTGTTATGTATTTGTGTAGCAAGCTTGTTTCGCAAATAGTATTGATCAAAAGAATAACGAGAAGCAATAATAATATTCCAGGAGAATAACCCACCTACTATTATATTAAGTCTGCAAGTGTGTTTTTTCAACGATCAGGGAAGCACCTCTTGGGAAATTAATTAATTATAACAATCTGATGCAATTGCAGTTTTGACTATATATGGTGATATTGTTTTCTATTTAACTGTTACAGTGATAATTTTCTTAGCTTTATTAGTTTGGACTCTATATTTATTTATGACGCTATCTTCGTAGTCTCGTGATTATTAAAAAGAAATAATTAAATTTTAACTACCTAAACTAATATAAATATCGATTTCTTTTGTAAAATGTTTAACTAGATAATATAGTTGTGTGCCTAGGTATATATTATTTGTAGTATATATATTAATTAAATATATATGTATATAAAATACGTACAAACATACTAACTTACATAATATCTGTTATGATGTAAGGAATCTAGTTATTTTTCTTTTATTTGATACATAAAAATATAATTAAGCTTTCTATTACTATAAAATATTATTACATTAATAATTATTTTCTTATATTTCACTGTTAAGAAAAAAATCATTGTTTCTCTTTTTTTAAGTTTGTCAATCTGTCTTGATTTGTTAATTCAATCAACTAAAACCTAATAATAACTATCTCTTATTTTCGTTATTTCTAGCAATTACTTAATAACCAAATGGAGAGTTCACCCTTTTTTCTGATTTGTTCTCTTTGACAGGGAAGTGCACCATTTCTGCACCTTGATCGGCTACGGAGCGGACGCCATCTGTCCCTACCTCCTTTTTGAAGCCATCCAACAGATCCGAAAAGAGGGCCTCCTGGATCCACCGCTTACTGATGAGGAAATCTTCGAGAACTATATAGCTGCCGTTGGCCGGGGAATTTACAAAGTAATTGCTTTATATGAAAGACAAAAACGTCAAATTGTGTTAAATTTTTAAAAGTTGAAACAACAATTTAAAAGAAATTGCCCAAAGTCATACAAACTAACTTCATTGAAATATATTTTTCGTGATTCATAATTATAATAATCACAATTATATTGATTGTATTCAATGTAAGTTTTCAATTCAGTTTTATCACTTTTGATTTTATGATTTAAACACATAACCATCATTAAATGTTAAAATAAATAAATAATGTGGAGGTTTAGTTATTGAGAATGAATGTGTTATTAGAATAATGCAAAGCAAGCGGAAGAAATTATATTTACATTTAATTTCTAGGATTAGGATTGTCGTATATTATTTAATGCATCAATTTAACTTTTGACATGATAATATATTTTTGTGACTTTAATTGGCTCACAACGTCTGAAAATTTTGCTATACATATACTTCGTAAATACTAAACACTTGTTTATCATACTAATATAATCTTTTTAATACTCGTATTATGATCATTGTTCACTTAAAATAAAAAAGATTACAATATCATTCTCTATTCTCATATTTGAATTACGGCGAGCAAAATCGTGGCTGTTTGGTTTGGTTTTGTGTTTAAATTCGCCCAAAGGAATACTTTTGCACGTTTTTATGTTGAGCTTTTATATTAAAATTTTTTCTCCTTTTTCTTTTGATAGTGCAAAAGTCAATAAGAAATAATTCGATTGTAGGTCCTAACGACTAGGAGCATTGAAGTGTCCAAATATGATATCAATAAGCAGCATTGTAACCTATACGTAGTGTATATTTGCATTGCTTTGGGGAACATATTCTTTGATAATTCTGAGGTTCGCGGTTGCGTCTCTCAGAGGAACAATGATCTCGGAAGTTAAAACAGGAAAATCAGAACTTTAACCTAGTATAATGGAAAAATTAATGTACTTATACTATGTATAGCTTGTGATTGCAAATTTGATTATAATGTCAGCATCGTCTAAAACTATTTATTGTTTTATTGGTTCCACATTTTTGCAGAGTTTGATCGATAGATTATCTAAAGATTTAATCTGCATACTAATATTTTGCAGATGTATTACACAGGATAGAGCCTTCCGCATACCTTGATTCATAGAATTTAATATCCGCTTTTAATGACATTGACTGAGGATTATTTTATTCTCAATCATTCTTAACATGAGCTTAGAATGTTAAATTAAGTTCGATAAACTTTTGGGCTCTCCGTATTATAAATTTTCATTGAAATTAAATCTATACATATATCTTATTTTGTTATGATTTTATTAGATAGTTAAATCATGGTTATATTATTAAATTTGGCATATGTACTTCGTATACTGTGATTGTACCTATAATATTGCGCAACTAAAGCTTATAACTTAATGTTATTTTCAGAGTTTACAAGTTCACAAGTATATACCTACTTTAATGGAAGTAAATTAAGTGTAATATTGATTGTGGACTTTTACAATTCAGTTGAATAAATAGGTACTTATTTCGTACTTATAACTACTTATAATATTAATTGGTTTACAGTAATGAAATTCTTTAGGATAATAATGAATAATTTATTATCCATTAATTATATTTATAGAATTTATTTAATATTACATGCTTCATAATATCATTTCCTGTATAATATATAAATGGGGAGCTTCACCAGTAATAAGAGGTTATTAAGTAGTAAAACCATAATTTCTTTTCTGTAGCACATTCTGTAACAATGTGCGACTATTTTATCTATATTCTAAGAACAAAATCGTCGATAAAAGCATTAATCTCTCTCTCTCTCTATTATCTACAGTATACGAGTAAATATATTTTCTTACTTCTTCCAAGATGATAACGTCAATAGCTTAATAAATCTTTTGTTAATAATACTGGGATTTTTTATTTATTCAGAAGTCTATTTAGGTATTATCCACTCATCAATCTTTTAAATTGCGTGCCATTTGTAAAACTATTACCTCTTGCGTCTCGCTATCTACAGTTACTATGTTGTCGTGTTGAGAATAATTATATTTTACTCAAGAAGTACTGTTGTATATTATAGTATTCATGGATGAATCACATTACTTGATTAACCATTATGAGATCCTGTGTTGGATCACATTACTGGGATTAAATATGTTATGGCTATTTGCTAGAGAATATTTTAAAAGAGAGATTGTTTGGTAATAATATTACTAAACAATCACTTTATTACCACTTATATTATGAGTAATTTTAAATTGTTCTAATTGATAATTACACATAAAAGAGTACTTTAAATTTGTTGCTGTAAAAAAAAATTTAAAGCATGTTTATTTTCTTAATGGTTATAATATATAATCTTAGTATACTTTATGAGAAACGTTCACAACGAATAAATATTTTTTAATCATTTCTTTATTTAATGCTTTGCATGTATATTTTATTTTATATTACATTATGTAGTTATTTAAAGTAAGGTATTTTGAGGCATAAAAACATTATTAATTATTGTCAAGTTTTCATAACATTTTATTTGTACTTAATATTTACTGTGTAATTTACAATAATTATCAGACATCGCAAATCTCAGAATTTTCCGAAAATTTTGGAAAAACTATCAATTTTGAGATGAGCAAAATGGCACTGTTTTTGACTTGTTGTTTGGGTAGTAAACCCTATAGCAGTTAGATGGATATGTATTTTTTTCATATTAATAAAATAAATTATTTTTATGTAACTCATGGTGTAAAAATTAGAAAAACCACACTTCGCGTAAACAATTCTTCGTACATATTTACTTATTAAAATGTTATATATATCTATGTACATAGACTCCCATATGAGATCTGCAATTTACATGCTGATGGAAATGGCATTTTTATCCACAATAATTGTTCACGCTATAATTGAAGTTATTTCAGAACTCTCATAAGTTTAAGAAAACTTATTTTCCTTGAAAACATAAACATATATTTATATGTAGGAAATCTCATAAATTAGATATAGTTACTGTAATATTAAGCTTTATAAAATGCATGATTAAACTGTAGTGACGAGGATATTGGAACTGGTGGAGTAGTGCCTGGTGATCTAATTAGCTAAGTGATATTTACATAATATACAAAAAAACGCAGATAATTATTTTTAAATCAATGTAAAATACACTGATTTAGGGTAGAAAGGGTACTTACCTACTAACATTTAAAAAGTGTTTGATCACTTGCGTACTGAAGACTTATTTTAACAAATTGGTAATACATGCTTATGCCCTGTAACGATGCTTGTATAATATATTAATTGTGTTATTAAATTCAATTAAAAAGTTTTCGAATTTCATGCGATTCCCAGTTTGTTCGCTTTGCTTGCTCTTGATTTTTGGGAGGGTAAATTATTATTTAAATTACAATAAAACCAATATTAAGAGAGTATAGAATCAATAAATAATACACATTACATTCTTATAAATCTTAATAATTAACCCCCACATTTTTTTGGTGTTACACTTTAATTGCTCGTGTCATGTCCGGGTGATATCAAATTACCTTTCCCAAAATATCTTAATAGCCTATTGCGATGCCTAAATTATAATAATATTAATATAAACCAAAAATGGCAAAAGTGTGTTAGCTCAACCTATAAAAGAAATGAAATATCCGTTAAATCTGTTAGTTCTTTGGTTAATAATATTGGACTTGAGCTAACTACTTTAAAAAAACTTATTATACTAAAAGCATTTTGTTTAGGATATTTATAATTGATTAAATCCATTCAATTTGATGTGTTTTCAATTAATTTGATATATTCATCAATTTGACTTCATTTATTTATATTGATTAAGACAAAAAATTATTATAATGACAGGAATATATTTAATAATTTTCTTAATAATAAAAAACGTAGTTAGCTGAAGTTAAATATTATGTATTAACTAAAGAGCTAACACATTTAACGGATATTTAATTTCTTTTATGGGTGGAGCTAACACACTTTTTGTCATTTTTGGCTTATATTAATATCCCAACTTTTTTGCTAAATACATTATTAATGGAATATTTAATGTAGCAATTGATTATATATAATTGTAAAGGTATGTCCAGTCACAATTTAATTTTTAAATAGGAAACAGTGGTTGCTATGCAAAATCTAGCCCTAACGGTTGGTAGGTAAAAATATCGTTTTTATCATCTCTGGCACATTTTCAATATGTTCAAAATGTCATAAAAATTGCTTAAAGTTTAGGGGGTCTGAAGAATAAGAAGAAGAAAATAATTATTTCAAAATATCAATTAGTTTTTAAATGGTAGCTGTTTAAAAAATGTCCGTTCTTGTGGTATTATAATATACCTTACTGTACGTAGGTTGTTCGCATGAGCTAACAACCTACCGTAGGTTTAGATACTTATTCATAAAATTTAGAAATAAAAATTGAGGTTTAAGAGGAAGTATAGAATATCATTCATTTATACATTTGTATTTCAAAAGTAATTTGTAATAATATTTTTTTCAATATATGTACAACTTAAAGATGTACTAAACAATATTTATTTGACTAGTTAATACGATTTAAATAATGATATGTTTTGTGTATTATATTTCCTTTATAATATTACAATTTAGTCACTAACATTTTCAACAGGTAAGATTTTTTCATAGGTAACGGTAATTTCACATTATTCGATTTCTTTGCATTAAAGTTAGCGAAAAATTTACATGCATATTAAGAATTAGATTTACTAATCTTGTATGCACTTAGATTTAATGCAAAAATTTGTCTTTCATTCTACATTGAATACAGCAAATTCTAGTTAGAAGGTTAGAAATTAAGCAGTTAGATAAATTGCTTTTCAGTTTCTCTCCATTTCTTGATTAAATGGACTTTTTATAGCAAAACCCGGCAACAATTTCGTATGTCCACAGAAGAATACAGCCTAAGATTTCTATACATTATATTATGTATTATGGGTCATATTCTCTTGTGAAGCTATCGTTGGGTTTCATCGTTAAGTACAATTCATTTATAAATGTTTATTAAAAAAACTTCGTCAATTTTTATTATTAGTTAATTATGATCACCTGTTTCTCTTTAGGATATAGAATTAACATTAAGTAGGTATTTCTAAAATTTCCTATTGAGTAATTACAATATCATTGGAATTTTGATATTGCAAAACATAAGACTTATAAAAAAAAGAAAAACAATTTATTTTGGGTATTTCTGTGTGTTTACGTTGTTGATTCGTATAAGTAGTTTTAAAAATATTAAAAGTTGTATTTTTTTAAATTAAATTAATTATAATGACTAATGCAATCTTTATAAGCAAAGTGATGCAGGGAAATAAACCTCTAATAAAAAATACAACCAATAAAAAATATTAAAACATTATTTATATCACATTTTATTTAATTTTGTACGGCTTTTTGTTAATATTTAATTTTATATCCATTTCACAAGTTTTATATAGTTAACACAGTTTTCCTATTCACCCAAACTTTGTTTGTCCTCTAGGTGATGGCGAAGATGGGTATCTCCACCCTGCACAGCTACAAGGGGGCACAGATCTTTGAGATTGTGGGTCTGGCCGAGGATGTAGTAGAGACGAGTTTCCGGGCGACCGCCTCCAGGATAGGTGGCGCTAACTTTGAGATTCTAACTGGAGAGGCCCTTGCTCGGCACTCCTATGCGTATACCGAGCAGAATGGTGACACGCATGTCCTGCCCAATCCTGGGTTTTATCATTACCGACACGGCGGAGAAAAGCATATGAACGATCCTGTCACAATAGCTAATCTACAGGTGATCCACCGTTCCTTGTTTCTTACATATTGATGTTAAGAGCTCGGAGTTATAAATAAGTAGAGACGACACACATTATTATGATTATTACAACTATAACAGACTGAATATAGAAATAAAATACTGTTTAATTCATTATTAAATAATAGTTAATATGTATATTGCATTATATAAATTGATTGATTGATTAATTTAATATTTACAATTGCATCTGAAATTATGTTAAATAGTCCTGTGAGGCTGATGTAGGATCAGATTGGGGTAATCAGCGGTTATCTCCTCCAATGTCATAAGAAATTTAAGAAATAATTTAGTATTTTTGATTTCCAAAGAAATAATTCAGTATTTTTGATTTCCAGTACATATGTAGGTAGAAAAATGTAATCTTATATCTCCATCTTTTAAATTATATTAAAATTTAGTAATTAACTTTCCTTAAATTGGCCTTCTTTTCTATTAGAATACTTGATGGACCCCAATTGAAATTATATATGTTTACAGTAAAATAAGCATTATAGTAGAACTCTACATTTATCCAACAAATTTACCATTTTCGAAGAAAGAAAAATATCTTCAAAACAAACTTATTATATTATAATAATTTTATGTATAAATATTTTAAACACATACAGTATTAAGATTATATCACAATTAGAAAGCGTAGTTTACTGAGAATGACCCTTTGGATAAATCATGATTATTTGATTATCAAAAATAAAATTATCATTATTGTGGTAAGCTTAGTCATAAAAAAACCATGATCATTACAATATTAATATTATCGTCTTCAGATTGCATTCTAAATACGCGCTAAAGTCTGACTTTGCTTAGTATATTGTAACAAATATTTTAGAATAAAATGATTGATTGTAAAGATACAATCGATAACCTTTAAATATTATGGCTGTTGAAACTACAATGTTATAGCACAAAGATTATTGTAAAACTCACTTGACATTGACACTTTTCTAGGAAGCCGCCACTACTGCGAACAAGGATGCTTACAACAAGTACGTCGAGAGTGCTGATGCCTCCTCACAGGAGTGCTCTTTACGGGGTCAACTTGAGTTGGTTTACAAGGACAATTCGATACCACTGGATCAGGTCGAGCCGGCAACTGAGATCGTCAAGAGGTTTGTTACTGGTGAGTCTCTTAGCTTCTCTGCACTGCATGCAGGAGTCGGTTTATCTCTTCTCGTATGCAGAGAATATGGTTATAGGAATTGTATTTAAATATTACCTTTATAGTTCTCAAACAGTCTTATATAAATCATTTAAACAATTTTTGGTTTTAAATATATCATTGTTCTATACATCATTAATTCCATTTGAAAATTACATAGAATTAATTTACTGGCTTGAATAATATATTACAACTTTGGAAGCAATTTATCTTAGTTTTATAGCATTTATATTATCAAACGCTCTGGTTAATATAATTTTAATAGTATAAACTTTAATTTTTTTACTTGAATGTTTTAAAGTATATGATATGTATATTTCGCTAATATTTATACAAAGTGTTTTGAGCGCAAATAGAATATAGTACATACAAATAATGGTATTAATAACAATTTTGTGCATTTAAAATCCTTGCATTATTAAGAGCTTGATTTATATATTAAACAACATGATAAAGTACAAAGTACAATATGCTTTTATTGATTTTTTTTAAATTAGCTAATTCGTGGTTTTATTCATAAATGAAAGCTACCTTCACAAATTGAGGATAGTTCCTTTTCTTTTTATACTTTGCTGTCATTTAATCTTATTAAAAACATCCTGCAGATTAATTAATTTTTATTTTTTGTATATTATCTATATATTCTTATATTATAAGTTAAAATATGATTTTTAACCATATTTATCGTAGTAAGATTGAGGAGAATTGCGCACGACATAGATTTCGAGTCATATGTTTAAAATAGATAAGAGATACTATCGAACTTTGATCATTTCGTGAGTGACTTCCGAGAACATGAACTGTTTTGTAAAAGGAAATCCATCACTCTTCCAAAAAACTGTTTTCCTTTTTTTAATGAGATGGTTTTATTTTGAAATAATTTGATTTAATAAAAAGATAAGATTAATATGTGTGCGGTAATATTCAAAATATATGTACATGTATTAGTTTTAAGAATTTTTGCTTTTTGGTAATATGCATATTGGTATATTTAGTATTATTCTAATCACAAATATTAATTTTCGTCTTGCTGTCTGCATTCAATATATTATTGTAATATATATATATATGTTTCTGTCTTTTATTATGATTAAATCGTTGTGAATAGTCTGATTAAAGATTAAATAAATAAATATTCAGTCAATTTTAAGATTATTTTTAATTTCTGGAATTTTTGATAACGTTTATTGTGATTATTTTATAAAATATAAATGTTTTCGTTTCTAAACGTACGTATTGCAATATCCAAGTTTGTTTTTTTACATTTATTTAAGATATTATAGTTGGAAATTTGTACTTTTATTATTGTAAAACTATGTTTTTCAATTGTAATATGTTTTTCAATATTTTAATTAAAAAAATAAAATATACTTAAGTCGGTGCTGACTTCCGGGCGGATGCCTATACAAACTGAGCAGAGATATATAAAATGTAATAGAATATAATACTATATACCTATATAAGCAGTAAAAATGAGATAGTATGTATATAATTACCAAGTATTTGAAGTACTGTTATAAGAACGTGTCATAAATTATAATTAGCTATTATACCTAGAAATGTTAATATACAATAAAAAAATTACTTTTAATTATCTATACGCCTTTTTATAGCATTTTTATAATTATTGAATCGTTAACACTTTGAAAGGATATATTCTATATATATTTATATACACATTTAACACATTAAAAGATATATTCATGTTTAAATGATTAACTATTATTAAAATCAATACAATATTTATCGTCAATTGGTAGCTCCTATATTAGACTTTTTGATGACTTTTAAAGCGCACGCAGCAGATCTTTTACTCCTGGATTTTTATTTAATCAAATTTTATTGATCTCTTGTAGATTAAAGGAAACAGCAAATAGCATTTAGCGAATAAATCAAACTAGCTAGTTTGTGTTTTCTTCCGGTGTATCAAGGATATAGTAGACATTTTCTCCTCGTTATTGGGCAGTTTTTATGATATTGATTGCTGCCGCACTCTGAAATAATATCCGGATATTCAATTATGATTTCGACTCACCAGTGCCAAAAATAACTGCTTCTCTGTTGTTTTAATATTGACTTTCTCATTGGACGATTATGCCTAACTCTAGCAAAACTTTATTTGAGCGGCAACTATAAACTCAAGTTTGTGGTTAATTTCGACAATTAAACAATACAATGGAGAATCTTTTTACTTATACATATTACAACAGACTGGTGTATAAATCACAGGTTTAAGTGTGTATTTATTGAATCATTTTATTATTTCAGCTTATTTAAAGAGGATACATTTGATGTAAAATTGATGTAATCAGTTTTATCAGTAAACTCAGGTTGAATCAATATATCATACTTCTTTATCATTTAGATTTTAATAAAAAAAAGTTTTTGCAACTTAAATTGTATCGCGAGAGCTTTGGATGCACTCAAATAATTTTTTATAATTTTTTGTTACATTTATTCCAATTAATAAATATTCTTAAATTTTAATTCGGTGGAAACATTTTGATTATGTCAAATTATAACTATAGTTAAAGATAGTTTCTTTCTTTAAAAAATCTACCTAGTGTTGTCCAAAATTGTGACCGAATAATTTCTAAAACCAAAATACTATAGTCTTAAACATGCCATTATTCTGTTATTCTGTTAGTTTTGCTTGTAGGAATTTTTTTTTACCAAGAAATTAACATATTTTCATAGTAAAAATTAATATCATAAATTGTCTTTAATTGAGATCGAAACAATATATTCAGCCTTTGAGTGAATTATAAACGGTCTTCCCTAGCATGTTAACTACGACGTGATACACTCTCTCCCCTCCCCTAGCATGTTGTCATACACTCTCCCCCCTCCCTAGCATGTTAACTACGACGTGATACACTCTCTCCCCTCCC
>JAYRBW010122591.1:0-16871 GCA_036023295.1 Invenusta paracnida
TTACCTTCTGAGAAGCTTTACAATATTAAAAAACATAGTTAGCTCAAGTCAAATATATTTTTAAAGAGCTAACACATCTTACGCTTATTTCAATTCTTTTATGATATGAGCTAACACACTTTTTGCCATTTTTGGCTAATAACAATATATATTAAAAGTTTATGCGAAACTGTCTGACTTTTCTCTTTATTTGGATTTTTAATATATGTATTATTACAAAAAATATATCTTGATAATTCGATTTAAATTTTGTTATTTGAGTGTTGATATATTTAACTATGACATGCAGAAGTTATATGTAGTTGATAAAACTACAGTCGAGTAAATACTATAAGATAAATACTCGGATACTACATATAAACATTAATTCCCAGATGAACGGTATAACTTAATATGAAGATATTTTTTCCTTTTATCTTGTATTATACTATGTATATGTCATATGTATTTACTAAATAATTTAAAAATATTGAGTTAATATTAGTCGAAACTGAAATATCAAAATTAAATTATGCTTGATTTTCCTGTCGTTTTACAACTGATCATGAAAATATATTTTAAGTTGAAATTTTGATAATATTTTGTATATTAATATTAATAGTATGAACAGCTAGAGTAATGATAGGCAGAAATGTTACTCTTATCTGTTCTATATGCTGTGTAATACTAGTACGTCCCTATAAACCAAAGAAATTGAAATATTCCATTAAAAAAATTGTAGCGGTTATATCAAATAATAATTCAGAAATTATATAAAATAAATATTGAAAAGAGAATTCTTCCTTCGTTAGAATAGTAAACATTTATATTTGAAGCTGCTTCTGATATTATTTAACTTTAAAATAAATTAAATAAAAGACACGGGTTGTATAAATGAAAAATATGTATTTTTTAGGGCAATAATTATGAGTTAACAATAAGTAATATACAACAATTTAAATTTTTAAATTTATAGATTTTAAATTTTATTCTTAACATTAATAGTTGTTTCAAAAATAATTTAAAAACAATTTTTATCGCTTAATTATAAATATTGTTTGCACAATTTCGGAAAGTTAAAACAATGCTGGTCTAAAAATTTGTATTTCAAAATATTTTTAAAACAGCTTAGGTAAAATTAATTGAGCCACAAATTCATCTAAATTTGCACAAAAAGTGTTCACCGAATTCCTTTTTTGCCCTCTTAAAATCTTGGACAGACGGAGTTTGGATCGCAGTCGTGTGTATAAATTATTGACACTCTAATATTGTGCTTCTCGGGTCTAACCTCCTTCGCTTTTCAAAACCCATTTGTCATCTCTTTCTGGAGTTTCTGGGTGGCCTCGGGTTTTCTAATGCAAGCATTTAACAAACACCAGAACGAGCAATGGACAGCAAGATCTGCGAAGATTCTTATTTACTCAGGGAGAGTATAATGTATGTTTATTCATTCCACCTTCTGGGAGATCTTCTTCCGTCTTTCACCAGTACTTGTTATTTTACTATTCTTTTTTTAAAGAAAGGTATTTTCGTACAAATAAAAAGGTCACGAAATTTTCTATGCCAGAGAAATTCCAGACTTCTGGGTAACACGATGAAAACTGATGCAGATTTAGATAACTTTCTATATAAATATGTAATTTATATATATATTTAATAGAAACTTTAATTTTTTTCAGTCATAGTAGTTTAATATAGCTACAAATAGAATACTAAATCCTATTAAATGTTTTCTATGAAACATTTTTTATTCAATATTTTAATACGCCTCATCACACGTATGACCATCTTTATTACCTATCATGATATATATTGACCTCTTATACATACAGACATGATCATACTACTTATATACTAATAGTTTAATATAATAAATTACTTCAAAATATTTTTCATGGTTTTCACAAGTATAAAATGAGGAAATCATACCATACTTTTTGTTCCAATGACATTAATAATGAAAACTATAATTAATTCTCTCTAGTACAGAATTTTTCAGTTCTGCAATATATAAATTTATTATCCACTAAATATTTTTTTAATTAATATAATCTACAAGGAAAATAAACCAAATAATTCTTTCAAAAATTCTTTTATAATCCCGCGACTAAAAAAATAGATTTTAATTAAAAAACCATTCTTTATGTATTAGTATTAAATTTTAATGCATCATACTGTTTTAACGATTATTTTATTTTGTGCCAGTGACTTCTTGCTATAATATACCTTGGAGTACTTAAATTATTTACTATAATAAACTTATACTTATTCAGCCTTTTAACTGTTCCAAAATAGTTTGGGGTCTGAAGAATGTCTTCAATTATATACTATAAGCTCTCATGACAAACACTATAGATTTATAGATATGAGTAATTCCTATAAAAAACAGACGACCTCCAGTAAGGGTCATTGCTGGCACCCACAACTGATCTACGTGAATGATCTCCTTTGGAGAGCACCCCTAACTGTCTGACAATAGCTTATCTGTCAACACAACTTTCAGAACACAGGACACCTCTGACTCCAAATGCAACGAAGCCCTCAAGCCCGTAGCTTCCTAGATCTTCTTGTGCGCAAAGTGGTATGTAATTGGTGATCTCATTCTAATTCCTCGAATCCAAACAGCATAAAGGTCAACAGAAAGGCAAAGCCCTCGATATTTTTCGGCCCTGACCCTATCCAGTTCAACCATTTTCCATGGATTCTACGTCACACAGAGTTCGCCGCCTGCCACCTCGGACTCGAAGCGGCCAACAACCTTCCCGACATTGCAGCCATTGAAAGAATCTGACTTCTCTCGGACTCGCAGTCACTCCTGAGGAAGTGTGCAGCTTACACATCGTTTAAGGTGGACTTCACCTGCAAGTCCATCACAGTCTATCACAAGTCCATTTTCACAGCAACGATGCGGCCGACTCCGTAGCCAGGAATCCTACCGCAAACAGACATGGTCGGCTTTTTCTCTACCCGCACCGCCATCTCTCGCTTCGTCGAATCTAACCACACCGCCCACTATACCCGCACTGCGCCACCCACTACGTCTGCTCTATAGTTATCAGTCCATCTCTGCAGTTAAAATGATAAGATCACCCTGGCTGAAATGCGTATCGGTCACTCTTCTCTTCTGGTCACCTACAGACACCACATCGGAAACGCTGATTCTCTCTCTTGTTTCTTTTGTCTTGACCTTCGGAAGACCTAATCCATCTTCTCATTCTTTGTCCAGCTCAAGTTGCTGCTCGATCCCGCCTCCTGGGAGATCCTCTTATCCTCGGCATCGTCACAGACGTTACTCACACCCTTTTCTTCTTCAGTGAGATCGGAGCGCTGACAGGGAATAATAATAAGAAGAAGGCCATTGGTTATTTGGCTCCTCATAACGTAAGGTCCTATATTTCAAAATATCATTTTTTATTTGTTAATATTTAACCTTAAATAACCCCATTGTTTAGGGAGATATACAAAGCGGCATATCCCCAACTTCTGAAATGGAATTCCAAAGAGGATTTCGAAGTTTCAAGGTTACCGCTAGCTTAATTACCGAGGTATAGCCGTTTGAAGTACATACATTTTATACTATTAAAACTGTCGTTAATTTGAATTCATTCAGTATATAATGTTTATTGGGTGTTTTAATCTTTAACGATTTCAAATGCATCGCGTTGTAAATTTTTGTCGATTCAAAATCGTTATATGGCAATTAAGTTTACACAAAAGAAATAAGTACTACTAAATATTTTTATTTCCCTAAGTTTAAGACCAAATCTGAAATTTTAACAATTTCAACGTTTAACAGGTTTACATAAATATGAATTACAAATATCAACTATATATGTACGAAAATATTCTAATATCTATGATGGCTTCAACTGTAAATTTTTTTAAATATTGTAAATTTAAAACAGTAAATATTACTTTAAAATCATATTTTATATATTTAAGTAAACATATTCTTTATATATATATTTGGTGTACGAATAATGACAAGAACCCTGCAAAATGCTCGTGACTATTTGAAATCAAGCTACGTGACTTCAAAACATAAAAGTTGCAAACTTTTCAACATTTTTAAGTTTTCGTTCATAATATCCCTTCCTCATAATTAATTAATTCAGTTATTTTGATGTGAATAATCACTTTCGGAACCACACGTTCCACTCAAACACCCCTTTATTTCTTAAATTAGAACATTCTTTCCTCAATTTCAAATGGATAACACTTGTCGCAAACCAATTATTAAGAAGTCTGCTATTTTAAGGAATGTTTTTAACCAACTTCACAATATAGGGAAATTATTAATCGATACTATAATTAATGATAATCTATTACATTTATTTATTTACTCTTCGGGTTATTTTACTGCTGAAGATATTAATATAGATAAAAAGTTTACCGACCATATTTCAAAAATTAAGAATTCGTAATTTTTTTAATTGACGAATTATCAAAGGTTAACAGCTGTTAATAAAGTTTTTCAAGACATATATACCATTACATATTAGACGTATGATACTTTCGAAAATATAACTGAATTGAAAATATATATTTAAATTGATTCGTAAACAGTTAATATAAAAACAAATATCAATGCTACATATGTTCAATATTCGAAATATTTGTTTATATTGAATTTTGATTTCATTAAACTTGTTTTTTACTTGCATGCCTAATTTTAAAAATAATGAACTAAAATAATTGTTGTTTAATACTTTTTAGTGATATCCAATAATAAATTACACAATTTAAAAAATTAATCTGTTCTAAAAATAGTGCTCGAATGTTTAGTTACAATATATATGTATATTTGTAAACTATATTTTTAGAAACATACACATTAAAAAGAAATGCTCCCAACTATAAGAGAATTTCCAATTATTTTCCCTCTTTGCTTTGATTCAGAAAAACTATCTTTTCAAGATACAATTAGAAATTTTTTTGTAACTAAAAATAAGTCACGTTCACAAATTAATGGGAAACGAAATATGTATTTATTGGTATACTTATTTTTATAACAATTTAGAAAATAGTAAAGTTGTTAGAAGTGCATCCTGCCTACACATGCAAAATAAAAAAAACTTTCTTCTTATTTTAAAATATATTTTTATTCAGATGAATTATACTTATTTAAAGCTAGAAAATCAAACAAACTTAAATAATTAATAAATTAATCTAGTTATAAAGATTTAAAACCATATTTATACATAGGTATATGTTTTTGAAATAAATCACAATAAAGATTTATTTAAAAAAGATATAAATACAAATTATATGACAAAATTTAATTTCTAAAAATAAAGTGTGAATGAAGAAATAAAGAAGAAATAAAAAAGTGTGAATGTCACAGACTAACTTTACAGAACTGATTTTTATTAAGATAAATTTAATAAATGATACTTATAAAATGTATAGCATCGAAAAGTAATATTATTCAGATGCAATAAGTATTTCATATTTGTCAATAGCTGTTATCCTTGTCTTTGGCTAATAATATAATTTAATATTGTTTATAATATTTTTCATTAAATATTATTAAACTTTTTAGTAAACAAATTTTAGAAACATTTGTTATCGTAAATATAACAATATGATTGCATTATTTTTGTATATACTTTTGTAATATATTTTGGAACAAAACTATTTTGTTATTTTTTAACTTTCTTAATTTTCCGTATTTTAAAGTTTGACTCACTGCGTTTAAATTTGTTACAGTTTGAACTAAGTTGGAAGGGTAATATTATTTTATTGAAATGTATAAATATATTATCAATACGCAAGATTGCCCTTTTTTTATCTTTATTTATATTTGTACAAAATCAAATTGATATATAGGTGAAGAGTTTCCAATTGTAGCATTTTAGTATCCTTTCCAGAATGAAATTGGAATTGTTCAATGAATTAATATTAATTGAACTAGAAAATATTTTTGACGTAATATTGAAAACTATGCTTAAAAAATCATTACTATAAACTATGTCAAAAACCTTCCGGGCGTTTATTATATTTAATAATTGCACACAAAAGTTATTACTATTATATTTAATTGTCTTTACCGGGCAAAAATTATGATAAATCGAGTGATAACGCAAAAATAATTATTACAAATGAATTGAATATTTATTTTAAATTATGTAAATTAATATTAATAAGGCAATTATACGTTTTATGTAGGCTTACCTATACTAAACTATTTTTTATTTATAAAAATGATAAATGAAAATTGTTTTAATGTATTTATGAACACTCAAAAATTCTTCAGATACAGATAAATTGGCCCCACGCATAAACAGTATACATTTATTTTCTAATGGAAGAATTTACAGTGTGTATTATACTAATAAATACATACTGTACTTATCTCTCGATATATCATTACAGTAATGATATATTTATATTATGAATGTCAATCTAACTTTCAAAGTTTATAGGATTATTATCTAATAAATGATTCGTGTTGAGAGTTTGGGCATTTCTATATATTAGTTTGATCAATTACCTAAATTCCCTTTTAAGAGTAATTTCTTTCTGAATTATTTAAATAAATTAGACTTTTATACCAAATTGAAATTCATATATATATTAATCAATATCGTAAGATATTTTGCACATTAAAGTAAAAAATTCTAATATTATGTCCCTAATAAAGTTAATTTATATTTATTTATCAGTTTTGAGATTCCAGTCTGATATAATTTTTTTGTAACTTTAATGTTTTAATATTTTAAACGTCAAAAGTTCTACAATATTTTTACATATTTTTGTTGATACTGTAAGTTCTTTATTTTAAATTCTAGTAACGTATCTTATACACACAAAAAGTAATCGATTAATTAGTTTTATTTAAATTTTAATTGCTATAAATATTTATTTCACGTATTAACATATAATTACACAATACGGGTTACAAAGTATTGACAAATAAATGAAAATAAATGACAAAAGTTGGTTTTCACAGCACATACCTACAAAATAAGTAAATGAGTGCATAAGTGATTAAAATACTTGTAACTAGTGATTCCTTAACTATTGTAACTAAATGATGAGTTGCATTTCTGTCTTTATTATAATATGCTAAATACTGCCCCATTCATCCATATTTTGATGCAAATTGTTTATTTAAAAGTAATGTTTACGTCTCGTTTAAATATTTAATATTATTTTTGTTACATAGTGTATATTTCTGAATCATTTTCTTCTAATTCCTATGTTAAAGAATAATTTAATTTATTTTGATGACAACATCACATCATCAACTGTTTAAAAGAAAACAACGATAATCTTTTCTATATTTTATAAAGTTGAAAAAATCATTGTTGTTTTTCAATATACATAATTGAAATAAATGTTATTAACAATTACAGGTCTACAAAATTATTAAAAAACGCTTATTATAAATAACTTATAAGTTCCAAATGTAAAAATAAATTTTTAAATAATTAATTTCTCTTGCAGTGACTAAAATAGAAGTACTATTTGTTAATTAATTTCTTTGGATACTGAAGGTCATTTAAAAATTGCATTATTAGTTGATTAAACACCTGTGATCACATCTTTCAGCTGTTCTAATTAATTATCCTCGCGATGTGAAATCTAAAACAAAAATGCTAGAATTTTAGATATACAACAGAAAATAAAAATATTTAGGCATGTCAAATGTTTTTATAAAGATATGTCCAAGCAAATTTATATAATAAATAACCTAATTTTTGTCCATATTTAGAATTTAATTTATTTTTTCTCTGCATGACTTATTGGCACTAAGAACATATGTCATAATATGTATGATATTCGATAAAAATAATTGCATTATAAGAATCGCAATTTAAAATCCTGCTAATTCTAAGTGAAGAAACAGCAGGACGAGATTATAAAAAGATCAATCATTGGAACAATCATTTTAAAATATTTTGAATTATCCACTTGTTACAAATTATTTATTTATTTTGAATTAAATATTTAAAACAATTTCAGCATTTAATAAAAGTACAATATCTTACACGAAAATTCTTACAATAATAGACATGTAATAGATCTGAATTATAATTCGACTCATTAAAAAAGTTGTGTGCTAAAACACAAATTAGCACTATACCATTAAATTGTTATTATTTTCTTCATCTTCTCAAAAATTATAATTTTTGCAAAATTATATTTTTTAATTGAGTTATGCATTTTCATGCGCATTGGAGTAAAGTGTTAATGTTTTTATCGTATTGATGATGGGGGGGGGGGATAAATGTATATAAATGAATGTTATTTATTAGACAAACTTATATAGAAAAAACTATATTTTAATAATAAATTCAAAATGAATAGATAAACAATAGTATACTCATAATACCGTAAATTTCGAAATGCTGTATCGTAAATGTATATTTCGTATTGCTGCATAAGTTCTATTATATCAATATATATATATATGTATGTATGTATGTGAGTACGATCTACATTGAAACCAATCTTGTTTTGACTAAAAAACTGTATATTTATATATTTACCTAACTCAAATAAATTTAACTAAAAATATAGAAGGATATTTTACGTATCTTTTAAGTTGTATGCTATTGGCGATTTCAAGAATCTTTCTGCAATCTTCCTCAAAAGTTTTAGCTGGAGGAATCAATTCAGATCGTTTCTTTTAAAGGATCCAATTCTTTTACCTTTGAAATCTTGAGGATTGGTGATCTTAATGATTCTCAGAACTATAGTTCTGAGAATCATTAAGGTCACATACATGTATTATACGCTAAACGATGTCTTATATATTTATTGTTGTAATTATCAAATTTAATCTTTGAATATAGTTTTATTTGAGTTGAAACAATAAAAAGAATAAAATTAATGAGCTCATAATAAGCATTATTGAGAAAATATCTTGAAAGTAAATATTATTAATAAAATATAGATATATAAATATAAATGTATTTTTTGTATTTGTAACAACGCAAACTCTTTATACATTTTTAGATAGTTAATGCATAATTATTTTTATAAATCAATTAAAGAAAGTATAAATAATTGTATTAATCTAATTTATATCCGAAGCAAAGCTTAACTATAATAGATAAAATACAGATATATTTACATTTTTATCGGTATTTTTTAATCTAAATCGAAAACATTTCTATGTAGCTGCCAATTATTCGAAGTTTAAAAGCAATTTGTAGATATACTGTAGGCATATATTAGTATGCCTAGTATTAGTAAATTTCTCGTATTGAAATTAATTATTATTATATGTCGATAATTGCTGTAAGCAGAGGTGCATAAACTTCCATATATGAAGAATATTATCTATATACATATATATGGCAGGAATGTGGTTTCAGACATGAAAAAGTCATATCACTTTTTTGTAAAACTGATTAAAACGATACATGTATGTATAGTTTTTTAATTTACTGTATATTGACGTCAATATATTTTAACAAGCATTAATGGCCGGTTGAACAGGTTCATTGCAGGTTTTATCCAATTTATACATTTTCTTGTGCCAATATCGAGTTTAGCTGCAAGTTTCAAATATAAAGTTGTTAATTACTGAAACAGTATTATGGATATAACTGATATCTTTGATGCATTTTAAAAAATATATTCTGGTATGCAATATATATATTATTTAGATAAAAATATCAAACTAAACAAACTCTTGTGATACATACATTCCAAATAGAGTTACATGTATTTCAGTATTTCATGTGATTGCATATTTCAACTTCTGAGCCTTTCAGACTGACAGTTCATAATTAAAGACTTAGACTCGTATATATACATAATATATGCATACATATATACCAAGATTGAGATCAAAATAGAATTAATTAATAATGGCTATATATATATTTAATAAAATCAAAATAATTTTTAATTATAATTTGGTATTTTTATATCATTTTTGAATTGGTAAAAATGTAATATTATACCATATTATCTATTTACATGATCTAAATAAGGATCACTGTAGGATCTTCTTTATGACAGTGGTATTCTTATGAGTACCTAAATATCATTTTGATATTTCATTGCGTCAAAGTAATTTGGTAAAATTAACTAAATTTACTGAAATTTAGATAAATTAGCTACTTATTTGTCAAATATTCCTCATTGCATTATTTGTACATTATTTTAAATTGACCTGCAAATATATATATTTTCATTGTAACATAATCTCGTAATTTTCAATATTTTTTAAATCTACTTGTACATAGATATGCAAAGAAATGTTTTATGATTAATCAATCAAAATAATATTTGTTATTAATTGAGCATGTTACAGTTATCATAAAATGGGTACAATCAAGGAAACACCAATAAGAAAGTGTATATTCTGTTTCAGTGGGTACAATTTAAGATACTGCACGTAAATGACTTCGTATTAAACACGATCAAACTTGTATACATTAATGATAGTTAGAAATAAAACGTACATATTGTTAGGTGTGCTGAAGCGTTAATGCAGCAAATCCTTTCGGATGAAAAGTCTCAAGAATGTCTTATATACCCGCCCACACGTTAATTGGAAAAAAATTGTATTTGGACTTTTAGCCGGATCACACACACCCCTATTTTAAGCTTAATCCTTTTCTCTATCTTCTGAAATGCACCAGAGTATCCTGAAATCAACAACTATAGCACACCAACATTTGATTACATTATTTAATGTTTCCATTGACAGTGATTAATGTTCCTTTGACTCGAAGAGGTTAGGATTGGAAAGACAGCTGATCTATTTGAAATGACCCGAGCTAAGGCACTTTCCTATTTTTAATCCGGCTAAATGCTACACATATATAATTTTGCTAAAAATACATTCACAAAATTCCATTGATAGAAAGGAAACTGCACAAGTAAATAGTGCATATTTAAGTAATACATTTTAGAAGAATGTCATTAGATTTTCCCCTTTGCACTTTTTCGTGAATTAAGAGTGTTTTATATTACTTCTTTCTTATGGTTTAATATAAAAAGTTGCTTATTTCATTATTTCCAATATCATTTTAAAATCAAAACTAAAATTAAATATGTCCGCTTAAATCCATTTAAAAAATAGTGCACGCGTAATTTTAAAATATTTCTAAAATTTTACTTAAAATCAAGGAAGAATATTGTAATATAAAAATAATCGTTTGAATATTTCAGATATTTAACAAAAATCAGACTTTTAAGTCAAGTAGATTAAAAGAAGTGAGTGAACGCAATCTTGAGACGATAGATACCGCTTCGCCTTTGAAAAAAAGTTGATAATATGCGGGGGCGCAATGTTTTACCAAGTAAACTTCTAGCCGAAAAGACAACTTCCCTTCACGTGACAATAAGCAAGGAAGTTTTAGACACTGACCGTATTACGTATAATAATAACATGTGACACAAATGAGAAGTTTTTTCTCACAGTGTATCAGAAATGAGTGGATTTATTGTACAATGTGGTATCGACAAAGATATGACGGGTGAAAAATAATGTATTACTTATTTAATAAGGTAATATATCGTGTAATATATTAAGTTTGAACACGAACTTTATATAAATAGTGCAAAGTTATTCGGATAAAGATAAGCTGTATATCTTATATTAACAAAAATTTACAAAAATAATGAATCAATCATTGCGATTTGGATGTTTAAATGAGGTGTGAAATTAAAGTCATCTAAGACAGTCGTATTAAAGGAATCAATAAAGAATATGGATAATAAACTTGCCATTTATTTAAAGTTGTGCGTTTTATTGAAATATGTAATCTTAAAATGGATAGTCGTAAATCAAGTAATAGTTACATAAAGAATAAAATGTTAAATATGTTTGTTTCTACAATGTCAGAAGTTTCATGGTTGACTGATAATTGTGCTAATTGCGATTCTATTGCGATTGTGCTAAACAGCAATTCTTTTATGAAGTTGGCGAAATATTTAATGAAAATATATATAATATGTAGTACAGACTATATATATATATATTATTGTTTTATAACTTTCATTGTTTATTTCTGTGTTCTAATTTAAAATATACCTCATAGATTGATAAATTAAATTCAAATAAACTTGGAAAACATTTGGATTAATGATTAAACCATTTACAAAAAAAGTATTTTGAAGTCGGTGTTTTGAGTACACTGAATATTGTTTATTTTTATGCTTTTCGAAATCCATTTTATAATCGATTAAAATAATATTATTATATTTAATGACAAAATAATTGTTTGCTTTATTTAATGTAATTTTCATATTTCTCTTTTATATATTTAGAAAAATATGTTTGAATAGGTTGTTTTGGAAATATATAGGTCAGATATTACATTCTGTTGTTTTTTTCTGATATCAACTTTTGTTTTTAATTCTGATTTGTTTACCATCAGAGATATTTTAATATTTAATTGAATCGTTTGATATTTTCTCTACTTTTTCAGATTGAATAAATTGAATTGTTTATTCTGTTTTTATAGTCTAACTGTTACACATAAATATCAAATGTTATTTTGGAATACGTTCACCTATTATATTTGAAAAACATCCTTATTCTAATTATTTAAGCAAAATTAATAAATAACACAGAAAAGATTTTAATAATTCAACTATTATAAATCGCAAAATAATTAGTGGATTTGTGGGACTGCTAATAATACTTCCGTGGTATTAGTGAAGATCTTTTCATCTAATCAACAACTTGACCTATTTTTCATATTCTGATATTTGTTTATTTTATTAAATAATTGCATTTCCATTTTATAACAGCTCAATATTTATTGCCATCAACTAACAAATAAATATTAAGCAAATTGAAATTATCCTTAGAGATAAAAAGGCAAATGTACATTAATCTATGCATAATAAGTACTTTAAATTAAATTGAACATAAATACATAGAGTAATTATACACAGAGCTTCGACTCATATTGATTATATGTACGCAGTTTAATACATTCAGCTACCCAAAAGCTTTTGCAAAATATTGTTTTCAATATTCACAATAATTAAATCGTTAATGTAGTAAAACAGTTTTAGATACACAGACAATAAATTATTTATTACAAACAATTTACGTATGTTGAAATTGTATAAATATATATTTTTTCTCTTAAAGTTAATGTAATCAAAATATCTAATACTACTTTTTGCTTACCGATTTATATCAAATTTATTAAAGTTAAGCGATTTTTTATTTACAAAATTTTACAGCGCGATGTATATGAAATCAATAAAAGTTGAAACTCTGTATATTGTTAATCTGTGAATATAGTATATATATGTATATATAATATAAACATTTAAAAAATAATTAATAGCTCTGTCAATTATTTCTATGAAATTTATTTTTTATTGATACATACATATATGATTTAATAATTTTTAAACTTATTCTTAGCTTACTTTTATTTATCGAATAAATCAATCATCTTATCTGTAAATTTCCTGTTTATATATTCATATGGGGTTTCTTATTCACTAAGATCCAACACTACCATTATACAAATAATACTATAGTCGGTGAGTTATGAGTACATAGCAATTATTCACGAATTCAAATATAGGTCAAAAACCTATCACTACACAAAAATAAATTGACTCCGTCGTGTTGTGCATATATTCCCTGCAAAAATATTACTACGAGCTTTATACAAATATGTGGTTGTTCGTTCCTGACTCCAAATTTAATAATCAAATTAAATAGACCCACGAATAAACCCAGTTTTTTCTATATTCAAAGCAGCAATACAACAATGTTATCCTGCTAAATTCTAGGCAAAAATGTTTTTGTACTTTTTAATAACTTATACACGGCAAACAGTTATCTCAAATCTTTCAAATAAACTCGTAAAGTGCTGAGTTCGAATTTTTTCTTCATTGTTGGCAGCAAGTCCAAACCTTTTCCTTTCTCTAGAGAGCTAGGCCCAAGAGGCAATCTACTCAACTAAATGGCAACAAACACTGGAATGTTTGGATTTGTAGTCAGAGAAGCAAAGATGAATCGAGTTTATAGTTGAAATTAGCCCCCGCAGAATCCATAAAACAGTCAATTATACAGAGTTCTGATTTTTATCGGTCAACTTTTTAACATCGGAGTTACAGTTGATAAAATAATCTCCATCTATAAGCTGCGTGTCATTTAAGGATGGAAATATGTAAATACAAAAATTGTATGCGCATCTTACTTATAAATAGCTATAATTTAACCATGTTTAACTAGCTCTGTATAAACTCTAATAATCTTCATAAATAAATGCACTGTACAATATTTGTAATAACAACATGTACTGCACTAGAAAACTCATCCACCAATTATATCTTTGGTGGAAATCAAATTAAAATTGTTTTATTAGAAATAATCAGTGATATAAACTTAATTTGTTGAAAAATTTATTTTGTAAAAGTTTCAAGTTACATATTTAAATTCTTAAGGTTAAGCTTTATTGTTGTTTTCTCAATTTATGTATTTATAGCAAAATAAATTAACTTTTATAAGAAAGAGTTTTCTTGTGTCTTGTGTTTTGTAAAATAATACTGAATAATAATAAAACCAGTATAATAAAAAATGAAGTGTTTTTCACGTTCCCAAATATTTTGTAGAGATGCTTTTTAGAAATATTTATTCCTTATCTATAAACTCTTAAAATTAACATAATGCCTGTTAACATTATTATTTACGGTTATTATATAATCACATATGTATTAAATTCGTTATAATACATGTACAGATATTTATTTATTACTTATATCTATAATAAATTTAGAAGTTATACTTGATATTTAAAACTCGTGACAAATTTGCAAATAGCGAAGCTAAGGACCACAAATATAGATAAAATTCGAGGAATGAAACTGAAAATTGTCTTATTTATTTTTATGAAATTACTTCATATAAATGTTTTGTTCGGTTAGGGTCTTAGCCGTTTATCTTTTTGTACTGTAAATTAATTTGTAAATATAATGGAATGCTTTCTAGAGTAATGAGATTTGTTCAATAATTCATATGACGTGGTTTGGAATTATAGAAGTAATTTCTTCTAACGATTGGGTTATGTGACATGTGACATTGTGTCGCAATGTCTCAACCACACTCTCTACTTTAACTATCTTCTAAATATACTTTATGACTATATTTGATATATTGACAACTTATAATGTCAACGTATGGTTAAGTTTATTTATAACGTCAATAATATTTGGAATTTATCTATTTTAAATCAATATATAGTTTATTGTCATGAACATATATAATTACTCTATGGTCATGAAAAATCATCATGGTGTTTTAAACACATTTCAATCGTGGGATATAACACACTTCAAAAATAACTTATGAAACTGAATATATGTATATATAAAGATATGAAACAATTTCACTATGTGTTTAGTTTTAAAATTAAATTAAAAACTGTAATATTTTCATAAATTCAGAATATGCATACAACCTAAGGTTTGAAATTTTATTTTATTGTTATCAGATATAAAAATATTCTTAAAAATAAAATATCGATATATTTGGCAAATAAATACAACATATATTTAAAAATATGCCAAAAGCCCTATAGGCAATTCTTTAAATAGAAGGTCTTGGTCATAGAGTAATTATACAAAGAGTGTTCACTCTTTTAAATTCTTCTTACAGTTCAATATGCTACTATTTACCCACCCAAAGCCTATGCAGAATATTGTTTTAAAAACTGAGTGCAATTAAATCGTGTATGCAGTAAAACAGTTTGAGATATGCAGACAATACATTATCTATTATAGACAACTTACGTATGATAAAATTGTATGATTATATTTTTTCTTAAAATTAATTTAATCAAAATATTTAATATTACTTTTTCCCTTTACCCATTTACATCAAATTTATTAAAATAAAACGATTTTTTATATGCGACGATTTACAGCGCGATGTATATGAAATCGATAAGAGTGAACACTCTTTGTATAATCATTACTCTATGGGATTTTAAACATTGTAGTTTTGTTCATATTAACAGAATTTTGTATGTTTTATTGTAATTTAAGTGCTATATCCGTTTAATGTTAAGAAAGCCTAATTCTGAAACTGAAATAATTCATTGGCAAACACTGTCATTCGTTAATATTAGTATTTCTTTTATATACATATATCTAAGCAGAGAAAATGTAAAACATTACTTACATGTTTTTACATGTACTTACTAGCATTACATGTTATCTGAAATCTGGCGCCTCTACTCTTCTATTTAAACTTTTCTCACAGAGATGTGGCTTTGTTTAAATTTAATATTAATAAATGAATCATGGCAGAGATATAGAAAGAAAGAAAATGTACATTGTCGAGTATTATTTTACTGCTTGAAAATTGATATTGTAATTAAATTTAAAATGGCAATACCATAAACGATTTTTTTATTTTCCAAAATCGTATCAAACCTAACTATAGTATATGTTATCAAGCATAATGTTATAAAAGTCACACAACGAAATAATATGCATTACATTAATTAGAATGAAATATTGAAATACAATGTATTGAAATGTTGAAAAATTTAAATATTGAAATGTAATTTACGGTAGAATTTTAAAGCTTGCACATTTTAAAATGGTTAATTAAACGGTAACACCTAAATTTGTGGTCCATACAATTTCACTAAATGATCCCATGATTTATTAAATGGTCACTGCAGATACGATTCCAAGTATAGTCCTTGTTGGATTGTTTTTGGCCACGGCAGACGCGATTGATTGTTTTCATTACTTTGTTATAATTGTTTTTAGAAATAGATTGAGAGAATTAGACAGATTAATAAATTGTTGTTCTATATGGCGGACCAAAGGGTTCAGTCACGTATATCTCACTTATTTAATAAATAACTCACTTATTTAATAAACAAGTGAATTATTTTTCAAATAAGTGAGTTATTTATTTAAATAAGGGAGATATAAGT
>JAYRBW010122602.1:0-16870 GCA_036023295.1 Invenusta paracnida
AGTTTGTTACACAAAATAATATTGGCAATATGCTTGTAAGTATTCAAATAAAAACAATTGATTTAACTGTTAGTAGAAATCAAATTGGTTACACAATGAATTATTACTTAACATCATATATGGTGATACATTTATATAATGTTAAGCTTTTGTTACTATAGTAATTTCAAAAGTATAGTATTACTCCAATTTAGTATTACATAGCAGTTTTAGTAAGTTTTATTTCTACCTTTATATCATGAACTAAATATATCAGTAGATCTATTTTTTATTATCCAACGAATATTTGTTTTCTGCTATACATACTCACCATTAATCTGCTTTTATTCTTTATATACTTAATACTTGCATAGTAAAAATATACATATTGATAAATTTTATTTTCCGTCGAGAATTATTTTCTAAACATTTTTTGTAACAGCAGCAAAAGTTTATGAAAATTTGAGGTCTTACTTTTGTTAAATAAAATCATGCTCTGTTCTTTTATCGACTTCACTATCAACTCTATCAATAAGAACTAAAAGAGAAGTTAAGGATCTCGGAGGAGAAGGAAAAGCAACTGACCGATGAAGTTGAAGAACTGAAACAGACTGCTGGGAAGGAGACAGTCGAAGCCCGGCAATGCAATTTAGAGTAAGTGAGACCTGTTCTTATGTAGCATTAATTTCTCACAATCCATTTGTATTTAAATTCCAATTTATTATCGTCTTAAAATACTGACTTGAAGCAATTTTGTATCTGATCACAAAAATAAAAATATGCAGTAATTTAAAAGAAATACAAAAAACAAATTTTTGCACTTTGTTGAGTAAATACATATATATGTCTAATATTTTGAGATTGATGGATCGGCATTCTAGGTTTGTGAACAATTGATAAAAACATGTTATAACTAAGTAATACAGGGTCGTTCGACTTAATCTATAGCTTGACAGATGATTCTTATTCGTTTTTTTCTTGGATAAAAAGATGTTATTATATGCTTATTTTACTTTAATTTCACGAAAAAATATCCATAAGCTTATTTATGAATTTCATTTTTATTGTGTCTATTTAGAGAGTTCAGAGAAAGAGTACAAACTCAAGATCAACTCAACATACCTTTAGCAGATCAAGGCAGTGTTGAAGAACGATACAAAGCTTCTCAAGGTATGTATAAAAATGTGATTCACGACTTTCCATACTGTGTTTATTAGAAAATGTGTGGTATGCACCAAGAAATTCCGGCCTTGAAATGACCTGGTGTTCTGATAATTACTAGACTTTACAACAAACCAACATTTTCTAGGTCTCGGCTGCTTTTGTGCATTGCAAAAAGACTGAATCTATGCGCTGTACTAACAACAAAACATTGACCAACTAGAATGAAGGGAAATCTAAGCAATCTGGAGTAAGTGCCATGTATGCACCAACAGTTTCTAGGTCTAGAATTCCTTTGGAACTTGGTCGAACTACTCTAGTAATGAACTGTTCATTCTCGGGTATTTTATAAAATGCATTTTTTCTTCCTTTGTTATGCTAAGACTTGAGCGATTAATTTTAGGATAACTTAAATCCACTAGAGTTCTATGATGAGTGTGAAATTAAACGACTTTTCAGACTTGTGAGAAACTCATTTGTAAACTTAAACGGACAACTTAATCCTCCTCTGCAGTGCAATTCATCAGGAAACTCTGGTCTTGCAAAACTCAGCAGGTGTGCTTAGCTCTTCGCTTTTATGAAACGAAATGCCATCAATTATCGCTTGGAACACTATTCCACATTGATCAAGCAAATAAAATAATACATAAACGTAAAAGGTGGTATTACAGTGCTTAATTATAAACTGAAGCGCACTTGACCGATTTATGAGCAGTAAACTGAGGTCACAACATGCAAGTGAGTTTATTGTATTAAAACTATTTATATCAGTCACTTGAGGAATTTCTATTCGCTGGTTTCCTCGTGTGAATTATATTCTTAGAATTAAGGTCTTCTGTCATTACCTAAACCTGGAATTTGCTGGTGCATACCGATTTCTGCTGACTACAAGCCTGGTAATTACCAAGCTAGTAATTTCCAAGCTAGTAATTACCAAAGCTAGTAATTTCCAAGCTAGTAATTACCAAAGCTAGTAATTACCAAAGCTAGTAATTTCCAATCTAGTAATCTCCAAGCTAGTAATTACCAAGCTAGTAATTACCAAGCTAGTAATTACCAAAGCTAGTAATTTCCAAGCTAGTAATTACCAAGCTAGTAATTACCAAAGCTAGTAATTACCAAGCTAGTAATTACCAAGCTAGTAATTACCAAAGCTAGTAATTACCAAACTAGTAATTACCAAGCTAGTAATTAACAAAGCTTGTAATTTCCAATCTAGTAATTACCAAGATAGTAATTTCCAAGCTAGTAATTACCAAAGCTAGTAATTGCCAAGCTAGTGATTACCAAATCTAGTAATTACCAAGCTAGTAATTACCAAAGCTAGTAAGTTCCAATCTAGTTATTACCAAGCTAGTAATTTCCAAAGCTAGTAATTGCTAAAGCAAGTAATTACCAAAGCTAGTAATTTCCAAGGTAGTAATTACCAAAGCTAGTAATTACCAAAGATAGTAATTACCAAAGCTAGTAATTTCCAATCTAGTAATTACCAAGCTAATAATTACCAAAGCTATTAATTACGAAAGCTAGTAATTACCAAAGCTAGTAATTACCAAAGCTAGTAATTTCCAAGGTAGTAATTACCAAAGCTAGTAATTACCAAAGCTAGTAATTACCAAAGCTAGTAATTTCCAAGATAGTAATTACCAAAGCTAGTAATTACCAAGCTAGTAATTACCAAGCTAGTAATTTCCAATCTAATAATTATCAAGATAGTATTTTCCAATCTAGTAATTACCAAAGCTTCTTAAAAGCAATTATTTGAGGGCTAATAAAATATTTGTTTGCTCGATATATTTAACACTTGCAATTTATTGGAGAATATTTAAAAATATGCATTAATTCACATTGATGTTATTTTATAAGAATAATGGGTATCTGCGCCTGTTCTTAAACAGACTCTCACTTGAAGCAACATGGCCGCCATAAGCTATAAACCAAGTTTCAGTTAGAATTAATGCCAAGAGACCACAGAAAACCGGTTCCATCACCACTTTTAGTCTTGGGATCTGCCACCCGAGAAAGAATTTAAGCTTTATGGAAAGCATCAGCTGTGATCCAAGTCAAAGAAGGACGTTAAGCAATCATCACAAAGTGGTCATGCTTATGGCGCCCATAATAATTAAAGTGAGAGTTTGCTTAAGAACAGGAGTTACCCACTTATCTTTTGTATATTTTATATACTTCAGCAGAAAGGCATCATTGCACAGAACTATGTAATGTGATTTAAGTAGCTATTATGCCAAACACTTTCTCAGGACATTGTTTCTAAGAACAATTCCAATTGAATGTGTACTCATTTGAGTGGAAAATCATTGGAGTGATTGTTGGAGTTAGTGTTGCATAGAGTGTATATTCAGAACATTTTAACGTCGGTCTGATAATAAATGGCGATTTTTAGCTTTCCCTCAGGTCACTCTCTCTCTCTTTAGTTACCGAATTCAAAATTCAAACTTAATAAAAACCTTTAAAGAATTTAAGGAATGCTTTAGTACTAGATATTATCTTTTTATAACACAAAACAATTACTATTAACAATTATAACAAAAATAGTAGTATTTAAGAATATTTCAAGTGTTATTTTATAACAATAATTTCATTGTTAATAATAAATAATAATTTAAAACAAAAACACAGATCAATCCGCCTGGTTGTCAATAATAAGTCCAAGATTATCCGCCAATGGTGGGATTCCAGAATCCGGTTATCCCGAGTATAATATATATATATAGTAAAAATTATATTTTTAATCACCGAGATATATAAATCTGACTGTTTGTATATGATGTTACTATACACGGCTGATAGAGCTGGTTATCGTCACTCAAAGTGAATATTATTCACATTCCCAGTTTGAAATTCAAGAACGGCCTTTTAAGGACCTTTTCAATTCGATTATTTAATGTCTTTATTAATTGATAATGCATTTTTAAGGACTAGCATTAATTTATTGCATTTATGAAATATAAGAAAGTATAAGTAGTCTGGTTAAAGTAGTACGTTGCTTTACTTTCATTCGACAATGTGTCTTAGAAAGTAAAAGTAATTAACGCACCAAATATGTACAATATATTTTAATGGTGACAATTTTCAGTAGTAAATATTTCAAATGTATTAATGTATAAATCTAGTTTCTATCTTTATATTCCCATTTTAGTGGAGACGGGAATACTAAAAGAGAAGTTGAGGGTCTCGGAGGAGAAGGAAAAGTTACTGGCCGATGAAGTTGAAGAACTGAAACAGAGACATTCGAAGGAGACAGTCGAAGCCAGACAAACAGAAAATTTATCGAACAAAATTAATTTGTTCATTGGTGAATATTACATCACTTTTAAAATTTAATTTGAAGGAGCTGTTTTTTTGACAAACACTTTCGCAGGACCTTCCTTATATGTTGTTAATGTTATGCATACACTTAAATGAACACTTAGTACGTATGACAGTTAGATAGTGACATAATATCTAAAGAAATTTACCGGATGCTTTAATATTAGATATAATCTTTTTATAACACAATACACATTACAAATAAAACTGGAGTTAAAAAATAATGAACATATTCAGGTATTATGTTTAGATATCTGAATATTATTTTACAAAAAAATAGATAATTTTAGAGCAAATGTTGCCAATTTGGTTCTATTTTTTAACTTTTCTGTTAATCTATTTCTGTGGATTTGTCACTGAATTACCATGAAGAGGGGATTAATAATTTCAAACAAGAATTATTAAAATGTTTTCAGTACACAATCCAATTAAATCTGATTACCTATCGATGCGTTGATAATTAACATTTATTAATATTATCGTTCGAAGTCAATTGTCTTGTTACACAATCATATTACACACTGATTTTACTTTAATAATGTATTTTATCTCCTGTTTTGAAGATGAACTTGCGAAACAACGACGTGAAATTGAGGATTTGAGCAGCGCGGCTGAGCATAGAGAAGCGCGCATTAAAAAATCAGAAGGTGGGTGTTTGTTGTCATTTTAATGCATGTTCTGCTCTTTTAACACTTTTTATTTCTTTATATTTAATGATATATCAACAATCGCATCTGTATAACTGAATAACTTTGTCAACAGAAATTTGTGTTGCTTATTAATTATTTTTAAAGCTGTAATAACGGCACATAATATTGTTTTATTTCTCGGTTAAAACTCAGTTAATACTCGGTTTAGTAACATGTGTCATTTTGCATTCCGAGCTCAAAAGTTATAGTGAAAATCTCCTCATTGTATGTATATCAACTGTAACTTGCTTAAATAATATTCATTTCTTGTGAATCTCTTTTCCATAAAAAAAGAATGTTTCAAAAATATGCAACTTGTTTAATATCTGTATAGTATATTCGTATGCAGGTAAAGTAATACAAACTGTGTCTTTTGTGTAAGTGAATCAACGATTCAACAATTAATGAGTTTTTTTAATATGGCTTGGTAAGTCTCATTGCGGGTTCGTTTTTAAATTATTTATTCCAACTTGGTACCACCTCAGTAAAAATAAAGGGATTGATATGAGTAGCTCAGGATCATAAAGAAAACATTTTATTTCTTCTATTCCCATTTATTTGATGCGACGAAACTTTCCGAAGAACAGACCTGTCCATGAGCTGCCACTGGGGGAATAATCTGTCCACAGTCGACTTCCAATAACTCCCCTACTCTAAGAAATCATCTTTAATACAAAAAACACACACTATTAACAATTATAACAATAATAGTAGTATCTAAAAATACTTCAAGTGTTATTTTATAACAATAATTTGATTGTTAATAATAAATAATAATTTAAAACAAAAACACAGATAAATCCGTATGGTTGTCAATAATATGTTGAAGATTATCCGCCGATGGTGGAATTCCTGAATCCGGTTATCTCAGTATCCGAGATAAATAAATCTGACTGTTTGTATATGATGTTACTATACACGGCTGATAGAGCTGGTTATCGTCACCGAAAGTGAATATTATTCACATTCCCAGTTCGAAATTCAAGGACGACCTAAAGTTCTTTTTATCTCGATTTTCGTTCTGTATTTGTTAATTGATAATGCCATGTTTAAGAATTAGAATTAATTTGTTGCATTTACGAAATAGAAAAATCACATAATGTACACAATGTAATCTGATATAGCAGTTTTTTAGATAAACACTTTCTCAGGACATTAGTTATAGTTATAGTTATACATATACGTAAATAGACAAATGGCTCGTATGATAATAACACAATATTTGAATTCAATTTGTTGTTACACAATCATATTACACACTGATTTTACTTTAATAATGTATTTTATCCCCTGTTTTGAAGATGAACTTGCGAAACGACGACGTGAAATTGAGGATTTGGGCAGAGCGACTGAGCATAGAGAAGCGCGCATTAAAAAATTAGAAAGTGGGTGTTTGTTGTCATTTTAATGCATATTCTGCTCTTTTCTCTCTTTACAACTCTTCATATTTAATGATATTTTATCACCAAAACTGTCAAATGTTGGTTAACTAATAAAAAATAAATAAATTCACAATATGTACATAACAGAATATTATTCAGTTTCATTCAAAACCTTAAAATAAGTCAAAGAAAAATGGTTTGCTTTGATTTTCAAAATGTTTATTATTCTTATTTCATTTATTTTAAGGTTTCAACAAATCTATGTTATATTGTATTATGTACACATTTTGAATTTATTTATTTTTGATTAACTAACCAACTTTTTGCAATTTTTGGCGATAAAAATATTTTTTTTTTTTGGTTTGAATGGTTTGAAAACTTCAAAAAGAAATTAGGAATATGTTTGAACAAAATTTCGTTTTGGATTTATATTCAACACTATTTTTATCAAACATGTCAGTCAATTAGAAATTATACAAAAATTATTTTTTTAAAAGTGATTCATAATGACGCATAATATGTACATTAAAGATAATATTATTATGTACACTGACATAATTAGATAGGAATGTTCAGCGAATTTTCAACGTTTAGCGCAGCAGTGCTCCTAGAAGTTCGTTGAAGTAAAAGTCAAATGAGCTGGCTTTAGTCATGTATCGAGAAATTCATTTATTAGTGCTGTGATTAAAAGTGGTTTTATAGTGTATAGAAGTTTCTTCTTAATCGATAAGGAGATTGTGACGGTGATCAACGGCCAACTTGCATTGAGAACAATAAAATCAATAGCAATTTTATTAGCCAATAAGAGATGTGACATATCTACTAACTAACTGCGCTGAACCCGCTGAACGTGTAATTCTTAAGAATATATGATAATTTTAAATTTATGAGCTTAAAAACTAATTATCTCAGCTCCACGACATCGGATAGGAACAATTTTAATATATTTTTAATTCCCTCGTCTCACTGTATTAGCATACGAAGTTACAAATAAATTGGATAACATTAAAGATACAAAGTGTATTATTAGATACAAATCTTAGAAAGAAAGAATTGTTCCAAAATGCTACATTTTAAAGTTCTATATCTTCTAAACTACGAAACCAATTTTCATGAAATGTTCACATCAGATAGATGTACATGGTAGATGTATAAGGTAGATTATTAAAGATGACAGCTCAATGTTTACATCAATTTAAAGTTTTCTCTACAACTGTTTGAAAAATACCCATCTTCCATCATTCTATAATACCTACAGCATAGTTTGCTTAGCTAAGTAGCTAACGACCTATTACCATATGTAGGTCTAGATATATCAACAATCACAACTGTATAACTGAAGAACTTCGTCAAAAGAAGATTTTTGTTGCTAATTAATTAATTTTAAAGTTTTAATAACAGCACATAATATTGTTAAATTTCATAACTTAGTGCAATTGTTTCGTCAACTAAGATATATTAATAATACGTAAACTCTTATATTTTAGCGTAATAACATATTATTTGAATGAAATTGAAGTTATTTAACACATTTTATGTGAACTATTAATAGCAATTCTTTACATTTATTATTTTATTATAATACTAATTATTTTTTTATTAGGAAATTACAGGAATCATCAAACTGGGTTTCCTAATGAAAACAACAGTGTTGCTGCCCAAGCACAGGTAACATTCTCATAATGTAGACATTATTTTTCATAATTATCAATATAAATTGTATTCCGATATTTAGATGCAACAAAGACGACAACACAATGTTCCTGCAAACGAAGATGTGATAAGATATCCGAGACCCTACCTCGTAAGTTTTATATAGTATCATTCATTATAACTATTCATTCATTGACTAATTTTATTATTCTATTATTCTATAAAACAATAACTAATATTAGAACAGTTTTCAGACGGTGATTGAACGTGTCATTTATACTTTTCGTTTCTAATTTTGAATATCCTCCCAGAATCACTTTGACAATCCATCACTAAATAAGAATCTACGATTTTATCGAAACGAAATAGATTCAGAGCCACATCCAGGTTAGTATCAATATTTACTTCATAGATTGTTAACAAGTAATTCCACAATATACAATTTAAAATTAATCTATGTCTGTAAGATGTTTGAAAAAATATATAAAACTGTTTGAGTGTTCTTTCTAAAAAATATTTTTGTTAACGAAATAAGATTGAAGTAAAAGAATTGTAAAAGATTAATATTAATAATAAGTTGACTTTAGGTGCATTCAAGACACATATATTGATTTAAAATAATGATCATATTAATTTTACATTTTTTGCGTGCATTTTCAGAAAAATTCTGAATAAGTATAATAATAAATATACTGTAAATATTTTAATATGGCAATTGCATTGTGTACTTTAGACGTTAATATATAAAACATATTATGTGGATACATGCGCACAAGCTATGAACACTATTTAGAACAGTTTTTATTCATTATGGTTGACATCCATGTATGTGAAAGCCCTACATATGTGTAGGTAAGGGCTCCACATCCATGTAGGGGGAGGGGGGAGGGGGAGTTCCTTACTATTTGCTTAAAACCTCGAACTATGAAAATGTTAGTAAGATATTGCTTTTACCTTTCTCCTCTAGATAAGGCCAAGTTCCAATATTCCATGCTCTGTACCATGGCTACGTTCTTTATATAACAAAATATTAGTTTGTGCATAATATCGATAGAAAATAAGTAATTGAAAAAATCTTCCAACTAGGATTTCGTTTAACTTGGATAATATTTCCTAAGATGCGAGGTCGACTTTTTATATACATTTTTTATTGGATTCATCTACGCGCATTTTCAGTTCTACCAAGACCATGTCAATCAGATTCATTTCATATAATGCTGTGTTTTAGAAAAAGTGAAAACTGACATTTAATCAGAACTAATTTCGAGCACTTGAAAAATATTGGTTTACTTCCGGTTGATCGAACCACATGAATTTGAATGACTCGCTCAAATTTTTACTTTTGAAACGGATCAGTAATTGGACGTCCACAGAATTTTCATTAAATATAACAATTCAATAAGGCGTAGGTATCTGATATTGATTTTGAAAATTTCATAATCGAAATACACACTATCGATTATATTTGAATCGATACAAATTACTTGTTTTAATCGGTAAATTTGTGCTCAAAAAGTAACATAATTTTGAATCACACTAATTCTGGCGTAATTATAAATTTAGTTTTTGCGTCACACTGGTTTGTATTATGCACGAACTGTATTTAAAATTACAACTAACATTCAAATTTGAATTTGGCGCCACAATATCACTCGCACTTATGAGTCATACTTCACTCACACACATATAGTCAACACACTCTGACGATCCAAATTAGAATTTACTCGACGTGTTTGAGCGCTAATTTCAAGTTGCTAGACGATGCAATTTAAAATTTTGATTGACCAATTTTTTTAAATCTTAGAGTAAATCAAGCACAATTTTAATTAGAATCTTACGTGTAGTTTACTTTTTGTTTCATATTTTGTTGCATTCGTGCATTATTACTGCAGTCTATTTAAACTTGTTCCACTGTTGTCATTGGCTGAGGTCGTATCAGTAGATTACCTAAAGATAATACAAACTAAACTATTGATTTTCTGAGAGACGTAGGTACGTGGAGGGCGTCATTTGACTGACCTGCTGATGACGTGAATGACAAGTTTCTTCTTATACTAATTTAACCCCCAATTACGCTGGCTGACTGATACTAAAATACGTATTATATATCTATACTTATGTATTATATACTTCATAAATTCCAGTTATTTTCCTTTATACTCCATATACATAGACATATATTTCATTTTCTTTAATTGTAATTTATCCCCAACTCATTTTTTAAAATACGGAATATAATTTTAATAAATGATTTTTTCATAATTTATTGTAATATTAGGCTATTTTTGGAACTATGTCTTCATTCTTTTATAATTTCTTCGTCTAATATACATAGTCTTGTTTGAGTTGTTTTCTAATTCCTAATGTGAAAGTAGGGATTCTACACGATTAGCAAATGAAATTTACATTACTTTATATTTTAGTTGTATGAATATAAATCAACAAGAAAATATCAGCTATATTCATACAAGACTACGTTTTTATTATTAATTTGTAATCCTTTTCAGGTGAAACTATCGATTATATTTTGGCAAATTGGGGCGGCAAATATAATCTCCTTGAGACACGGCATGATTACATACAATGGTTAGTCAGAGTATCAGTTTACATTATATCATTGATAGAAAGGAACTAATCGTAATTATATACTGAACATGAAATTTGTGATAAAATGTAACTTAAAAACTTTTTACAAGTCTAAAAGATTGCAAAGTGGTCAGATTATTTACTATTTCTGGATATATATTCAGTATTTCAATTATTGCGGCAAAAGATTGTTGTTGCTAAACTAACTTAACTAATAATGCAAGTTCAATACTTGTGTTAATCCTGATTGATTTTAGAAATAATACGATTCCTTCTATTCTAAATAAGGGTTAACTTTTGTTTTTCGACAACCATAAAGCTCATTTCACTGACGTCCAAATGATATAGATTAGATTTATAAATATTTATAGATGCAATAGTCATACAAAGACACATGCAGTTTATATCACTAGAACTAATCCTTAAAACTCTACTTTAAAGAATGGAGTAAGAGCATGGATAGAGCTACTTTAAATAACGTTAATGATGTGTATATCGTAATTGTTTCTTCAGGTTGTTTCCAATTCGTGAACAAGGTTTGAATCCTTCTGCCCATCCACTGCAAATGCATGAAGCCGAGGTAAGAAGGGGATGCAATTTCGATCAGTTTTAATGATACTTGTTTGTTCTTTAATTATTCTTAAAATATTTTAATATCAGCCAAAAAGGACAAAAATATGTTATCTCAACCCATATAAGAAATTAAGTATCCACACACACTGTTTACCATTTTCGGTTTATATTAATATAACAATTTTTGCTGAATGCCTTATTAAAAGACTATTTATATAGCATTTAATTATATATAATTGTAAAGGTATACCTTCTTTTTATTTAATTTTTCACAGCGATTCTAACAATATAAATATTGTTCTTGCAAAACACATAGATAACTATCTATTTTACGCTAAAAATGATCTATTTATAACGTGTTAGATAGGATCAAACAGTGGTTGCAATACAAAATCTAGGGCCCTAGCAACAGTTGGTGGGTAAAAATATCATTTTTATCATCTCCGGAACATTTCCAATATTTGTTAAATTTTTTTTTAAATTCACCTAATGTTTTAGGAGCTGTTATTGGGTTTGAATTACAAGAAAAAGAAGAAGAAGATGAATTACGAAGAAAGTAGATTTTTGCACCTAAATAACTCGGGTTCTATAATAGTCATGAAGGTGAAAATGGCAAGCTGGTTAAATTTTGGCGGCGCTATATATGATAAAAGTTAATCATTTTAAAATATAAGTTAATTTTCAAATGGCCGTTCTTGTGGTATTCTAATATACCTTACTGTAGGTAGGTTGTCCGCATGAGCTAACAACCAACTATCGTAGGTTTAGATATTCTTCATTAAATAATGCCGTTATAACATATTATTTATATAGACACATCAGTGTAAATGTTATCCAATAAATATCTTTGCATGCCATATTGCAAATTAGTTTAGTTACCTAATATGAAATATGTGTATCTGATCGAACCATTATATTAACATTAAAGAATAAATGCCTTCACGGTGTAGTTGGGTATCTGCATATCTAAAAGAACAGACATTTTGTACACATTTGTCAGCGCCAAATAATTCCAATTAGGGTAATGAAACAGCCACAAAATATATAATATTAACGCAGGCTATGCATTATCCGTTGTTTCATTGCACTAATTTTCAATCGATTGGCAGTGAAAAAGGCATTCGAAACATCGGTTTTCTGAAACAATAATTATTTATTTGTCAAATATTCCAAACATATCAAAGTCACTATGTATACATATTCTACACCAGTCAGTGTGAACGCATTTTTTCTGTATTAATAAAGAACAGAGTTTTGTAGATATTTATGCAAATGTTTCTATCACTATTCACAAAGTATGTAATTAATTTATTACATTTTAAATAAGCTAGTTTAAATTTATTTTTTTCAGTACTGAATTGTGGTTAATTTGTTTTGTTATTCTAAATTTGTTGCTGTATGTCTCCTTTTTAATCATACAGTATTGATATATATATGTATTAGAAGTGGTATGCTATTTAAAAATACAACTAATTAATTTTTATTTTGCAAATAGATTTGAATTTGTGTTTTATTTGATATAATAATAATAATATTCCTAATACTATTTGTTCTGAATAAATTAATTTGATATATTTTTAATAAATTGTGCATATTTTTACTAAAGTTTACTCACTAAACTGAATATATGTATTGCATTTAATGAAAGTTTTAAATGGTATGTTTTTGATTTATATGATTATAAAGGCAGATATATATATTATCTTATAATGCAGAAGATATTACAACATTTACACTCGCAGTTGAGTCATATGTCTGTTCAATATAATATATATGTGATTGTTTCATTATTAATTAGTAAGCTTGTTTGTAACTCACTCGTTTAATTTCTATTATTTTATAATTCGTTATAATACTTTCAATCATGCTTGTGTTTTTGTGATCATAAATATAGACAATTGATAATTTCTTTCGGTTATTCCCTTTGATTATACAGTTCGCTCTAAATCAATTGTCATTTTGTATATATATAATACTATATTGTATTATTTTATGATTTTATAATAAATCTTTTTAACACTTTTAATATGATCATCGGTTTAAAGATAACATTTTTACATGTTGTTAAACACTAACGCAAAAAGCAAAATAGGATTTTTCATAAAATGAAAAAAAAAAATTTTTACAAAATTATACTGTCGAATATATTTTATAATTATGTTCAATGTTATTTAATCATATATGTATAACTTTAATCTGGAGTATCTGTGTAAATTTATTTTTTTATTTAACTCTTTTTGCTCGAATTTTATTCATTAGTTTTCAATAATTTAATTTAATCCCACATTTCAGGAGATAAAAGCCGATGAATTGTGCAGAAATCGAGTTCTTAAAGCCTATAAGCTTATGTTGGATTTTTACGGACTCCAAATTTCTGATGACAGGGGAAAAATTGCTAAGACAGACAATTGGAGGAATCGATTTCACAATCTGAGAACGTACAGTTAATATATTATATGTTCTTATTTAAGACTTTTAAAATTGCATATTGTTATTTATGAAATAATTGGAGGTAGACAAAAGTATAGAATTTAAACAATCGTAATTTGTCATTCTGATATATAGTCTTCTCAGAAATGTGTTAATTAAAGTTAGTCTGAGAACAACAAAATAGATTAGTCAGGGATTCTAACATAAACTATCTTCTTACATGTCGTCCTTGTGTTTCCAAACATAAATATTTTCTATCCAGCAGATTATCTCAGGTGCGGATATGCTGTGGTTGAGAGATTCCTCGAATGTTATTGTCACAATGGTCTCTTTGCTAACTTTCAAATTGTTTAATCTAATCTATGCCATTATCATACATTTCTTATCAAAATACTTAGACGGGTAATGTTAAACAACTGTTAATTAAGAATATTTAATTTGTTTTCAAAATATAAACAAACACATATACGTATTTATAGTATGTATCATGAGCTCAATGATATAGTAAAAATATTTGATTATACTGCTATTTTATCATTTATAAATTATATAAAAACTCATATAATACAATGCAGGAATCAAAGTAAGAAAAAACTATGTTTCATGGTACCTCCATATTAATGATTTTAATATTTGGTCATGTACACATTCAGCTCAGTAAACTATCATCACATCTTTAAGTATTGTTTTATTCCATGTAATATCTATCAGGAGAACTGTAGTTCGTTAATATGGCTCTTGTTGCTTCCGTCTTACTAAAATTAAAAGCATTATTATTTTGAATTGACATTATAGATAGATAAACAGATGAATTCATAGATAAGATGCACAAATAATTTTACTTAGTTCAGTTTTTTATTATTTTGGAATATATTTTATATAATTTTTCCTTTAATTGTCAAATGTTTTTTTGATTTTCTCACATAATTGTTCATTTGTACTGCGTTCTGCATCAACACTGCATCAAAGGTATCAATATAGTACCAATATATATACTGTGACATATGATCCCCACACGAACGTAATTCACTTTACTTCTAAAATAAATTATCCTATATCTCGTTTAGTTAATAAAGAAAATGCTGTATTAGGAAAGTTGTCTTTATTTTTCAAACTCTGTAGCAATCCGTCACAATCAATTAAAAGTTTGTGCCACAATATACAATACTTCTCTGAAACACCAAATTCTAAAGTTGTCCCAATAGAAGTGGATAGAAGTGGACCATTTGAGAAATTTCTTTAAAACTATTTATTCTTTTTTATTATTATTATTATTATTTAAAGGGTTTTTTCTAAAATGTACATCTTATTTCTTTATTGGGCAATACGTTCGTGTTAGACTCACTGATTCTCTTTTAAGGAAAATGTGTATATGTAGGGAATGTGTTATGTATTTAAGAATATGTTTATTATTGATTTAGTCCTTTGACTCGTATAGATGCAATCTTGGATCACAAAAAAATCTCTTTGTAATAATAGCACAATAATCAATAGGTTCAAAACACAAATATAATGCCAAATATAATAATATAGAATTCATGTAAATATTTTTGCTTTTTTATCAGGATTCCTTCTTTCCCAATTTTCCCAATTTTCCTTGTTTAACCATTATCCACTTTGTTTTGAACTCTCCCCTCCCATGCCCTTCCCTACACAGTTCAAGTCACAACTGGCTTCGTATAACCCGGATACTCAAGTCTATGGGAGAACTGGGATTTGAGGAACTTAAACTGCCTTTGATTCTATTTTTCATCAAAGAGGTATTTGAAGGGAACCTGAAGGAGTTACGTAGCAGTTGCCAACAATTTTGGGTCCATCTCCTCCGAGATGAAAGCGAGCGTGACCAAGCTTTCGCTCAGATGGAACATTATTCGAAGAAGCCAGGTGATTGTGTAATGCAATAGTTTGCAAAATTTCAGTGATGTCAATTCTGTGAACTTCACAGAAATATATTTAAAAACAGATTTTTGATCAACAAAAAACAACGTATTGTAAAACATTGGCATTGTGATACTTCGAATAATCTATCAAATCCGAAGATACTATTTTTTATTTACATAGTGATAGTCTGTACATATTATAGAATTGGCTATGTATCTTTATTTATTTTATATATTTATATATATGACATCATTATACGATTAATTTGTTATTTTCAAAATTATATTAGATTGTACGATGTATAATAATTTAAAATGACGAAAGAATATTCAGCATAAAGTACAGTTTACTAAACATTGCATCGATTTAACAACTTCATTAATCTAAAAACACATGTCTTCCTTGACATATTCCAATACATTTTGGCTTGTTCTCTGTAGTATTAAATATATACATATTGATCAATTTTATTTTTCGTTAAGAATTAATGTCTAAATATTATTGTAACAACAGCAAAAGTTTAATTGTGTAAATTTGAGGTCTTACTTTTGTTAAATAAAATCATGCTCACTTCTTTAATCGACTTCACATTCTTTTCACTCTGCTTGTAAGAAACGTATGACAATTTCCTTAATGAGAATAGACCTTTCCATTTATAATGTATTATAGTAAATTAGAGAGCAAGATTATAAAAGATTCTTTCATACTTGGCTTTTGTACACATGTTTGTTATAAGTGCGTTTTTATTTTATAAATATAATATTGAAGCTGAAAATAAAATTAGATACAATTCATTATTTTAATTGGCATTCATGGTAATTACATTTTTTGAAATTGAGAAATTATTTGTAATCATAATTATTTACGCCAAATATATAAACATGATATAATAATATACTATGATTTTTACTTTTATGACTAAAGAGTATAATTTAAGAAAAAACTTGAAAAACTAGGCTCTCGAAACATGCAATTTAGTTTAGTGCAGCAGCGACAGAGATTGGGTTAACCCAGGGCAGCATCATCGGATACCAGCTACCAAGGAAAATGCGACCAAACAATAAAAACAATTGTCGCTGATGGTGGCATATTATCACAATCGTCAGGGGTGCATATCTTGAAGGTGGAGGGATATCGCATGGCTACAAGCCACACACTACTGCCATCTTCATTGAGAGGTCATGATTGGCTATCGCATGGCTACAAGCC
>JAYRBW010122613.1:0-16870 GCA_036023295.1 Invenusta paracnida
ATTTTTCAGCGATAAGTACTAAATAGACTAAATCAATGATTGTCTAAAAATAGCTTTCAGTGATTGGCTGAGAACTATCTTGTGAAATGAAATAAATTACACACTAGTACTACTCAATACTACTTTTAAATACTACTTTTTAAATAAAACAATTTTTATTGAGGAAAAGTTACAGCACGATGTATATAAAATCGATAAAAGTGAACACTGTTTCTATAAACATTACTCTATGATTTTGCTCTAGGGAGTTTCTATATAACGTATTAATTTATTTCATTGTTATTCGCGACCTGCACTCTAGGTCTTAATGAGGTCTTGAAAAAAATCGACGCCATTGTGTTTATACAAAATGTTATTATTTATATCATAAAGAAAAGATGGTTTTAAAAATTGCAGCGTCAGGTTTTAAACCAGTTATCCGGTTTAGTTGTAAAACGCCGTACACAGCTCCAATTATAAATGGTAAGTTTTGCCTCCTATCACTAATTATCAACATATGTTTTTCTCTTTATACAGCTTGAATTCACGAACCAAAAATCTCAGCAGCCTGGCGAGGTCAGTTGTCTCAACATTAAACTGCGGTACGAAGCCAAAAAAGCATTCTTCCGTGTCACCCTTGGTCGCCTGGAGGGTCTGGTTCCCTCATCCTCTCCCGTGGTCCCTCTTACTGCCGCTCCCTCTTGGGCCGTTGCCATGACAACAGCTGAAAACGGTGGGTGTCATCAAGCGCCCCAGAACGGGTCTATCTCATCCCCCTCGACGGCGGCAACTTCTTCATATCAAATCAAGATTGCTGTCCTCCCCGGTCGAGTGATCCGGTTCAAGAGTAAGCTGCTACCGGGGCCTGAGCCCACTTTCGATGACGTGTTTGAGGCCACAAAGCTAACCCCCGGTCAGTACAAGCATAGAGCTACTAGCATATGGAAACAAGTAACGCTCACCAAATTTATTAGAATTTTTGTTTACAGAATTAGACAAGCCATGCAATGAGAAATTAATATTTTCGCTGGAGAAGTTATTTGACTTCATACGGTAGAAAAATTAGTTTGAGTTTAATATTAGCTACTATTATTCTGATTTGGATTATATTTCTTAGGTATTGAAAGTATATAAACAAATATATTCACAGTGGAATATTACAAATTACTAGATGTATTTACAAGATCTATGCAATACCGCTAATTTTAGTTTCAATTAAGTGTCTTTAAAATTTTAGCTTTGACATTATTCCGTCCGGTGGACTTCTTGGATAATTTATTTCAGTTACATAAGTCAGTACTGATTTGACTTATAGATTTTGGTTACTCTACTCATATTTCTGTGAGTTATTTGACAGTGGAAAATGCAAATAAAACGAATTGTTGTAACAAGCAACACGTTGAGGGAATACTTGTTAATTAATTTGCATAGTACAAATAACTAACAACAACTAATAAGGAACAAGAGTAATTCAGCAATAATTTCGCTAAATTTGTTCGATTGGATCCAACGAAACTATTATCAACAAATTGAGAATATAGATTAGTGAATTCACCGTATAGTAATTGCAATTTGTTCAACAAGCTAAACATGCACTCCAGTGTATGTGTAATATTGAAATTTCCAGATATTTCTTTGATTATATGCACTACATTTAACATGCAGACATAAACGCATAATATAGGTAGCTGTTTTATCATTACATTACATTACCGAGTGTGAATACTGCCTTCACCAATCGCATTATATACCTACATTTCGTATGTATGTGGTAACCTATTTTAATTTGGTACCTGTTACCAATTTTTCGCAGTTAATGTTCAGTTACATTTTCGCTGCATTGCAAATAACAAGAAACAATTTTAAATTTTTGTCGAATGAGTTATTTATGTATGTTTGTATATCCCAAATATTAAAGTAATCTGTCAAAAATATGTAATCTAAACCAGTTGACTGTTAGTTCATGCGAACAACCTAGCTATACAGTATACAGTATAAATATTAAGGACATCTTAAGATTAAGCATTTTTGTAACAGTTAATATTCTCCATTTTCATATTAATAGCAAACTAAAATAAATCAGCATGTCAAGTTATTTTATCATAGCAATTATAGAACCCAATATATTAAGGTTCAAAATTGGACTTTTTACGTCATTATTTTATTTTTATTATTCAGACCCAATAACACCCCCTAAACTTAATTTGATTTATATGAAATGTTTCATATATGTAAATTAAAAATGATTCAAATATGAGAAAGTTTTATTTTGCCAAGCGATCATTACTAAAACCCTTAATTTTGCATGGTAACAATTGATTTATAGCTATTTTCTAAATGTTTTCATTTTTAAATTGTAGTTCTATTACTTTTAGTCAGCATCTTTATATTATAAATGTATCATCATGCTAGAACAAATTTTTTATAACATTTAAAAAATATTATGTTTTTCAAGTCAGGCATTATTTTAAAAAGAAGCAAACACATTTAACAGCTTATGTCAATTATTTTAACATATGTCCAACACACTTTTGCCATTTTTGGTAATAAATAATTATATTTGCTGAACAAAGAGTGAATAATTTTTATTTTACGCTTGTAACTTTTTGATTCTTCCCGCATGTAAATGTCATTTGTTGTTTAACACAAAAAGGAATATTATGCAATTAACCACAGGTTGAAAAATAAACTGAGTATAACATAATATGTAAATCTAGTTTGACATTTGTAAGTGTTCTTTGTCGTATTTGAGGTAATAGTTCGTATTTTCTTTTCTTTTCTTTTCCTTTATACGTACCTATTTAAGTAATTTGGAAAGTTGCATACAATTATAAATGATCCTGGATTTCCTGACTTTTTATTTCTACGGAAATGTTTCAATCAAAGTTATCTTAAGATTTAGGAAATTCAATTTTGACAACATTGATTTTTTTGTTTTTAATTAACTTGAAATAAGTTACATATGTATATTTGATTTGACTAATGAATATGTTCTCAACGTACCTAATTATTGAAAATTGGCATGAGAATTTAAAATTAATGCTTTCTTAATATTTCAGTATTAATTTACTGGTATATAGCATAATCAGCATCATTTAAGTATTATATACTTATTATAAGTAGCTATTTAAATAATTTCAAAAAATTATCAAGCTCTTTTCGAACATTTCCTTATGTAATGTTTCCATTCATAAATATAAAAGAAAATTAAGTGGCGTCATTTATAATGATTGCAACTAATACTTCAATGGTTTATTGAAAATTAATTTCATTTAAGTTTCATTACTGTTGATATTCTTGAAGGGATAGTATACGTTATTAATACTAATCTGTACGATTTTAATATTTGTTTACAGCTGTTCCCACGGATTTATATGACAATTATACGTTTATTAATGTATGTTAATTTATGCTACCTGTTCGTCCATTGTGATTACAAGAAATAATGATCTTGATTGTTTTTACTGCCTTATTATTGGTAAATAAATTATTGTGAGATAATAGAGTTACTGTTATTATAATTTAATTATTATATTTGATAACAAGTTTGATAACAAATATAATAATTAAATTAAGGATTTCTGGCTCTTACCCAGGCTGCCGGGTTCGATTCCCGGTCGGGGAACCATTTGTTATCAAACTTGTTATCAAATATAATAATTAAATTATAATAACTAAATTATAATAACAGTGACTCTATTATCTCACAATAATTTCTTTACCAATAATAAGGCAGTAAAAACAATCAAGATAATTATTACTAGTAATCACAATAGACGAACAGGTAGCATAAATTAACATGCATTAATAAACGTATAATTGTCATATATATCTGTGGGAACACAGCTAATGTTTTGAAAGACTTTGATCTCATTAAAGAAAACGAAGAAATTGTGCAATGAAACATTTTGTATTAATACAAAGCAATGTAAACTTTCACTACTCCAGCCTAATCAAATTTAAACTATACCTTAAAACTCATTATAAATTACTGGAATTAATGAAGAATGGAATTTTATTTTTACTATATTTTTCAGTGTCGCTAATAGTTACATCCATTAATAATTATATTTTAAGCAATACATTAAAACATTTCAAATATTATAATAAAAATAACAATTATCTCTCATACATTACTTTATTAATTCTATCAAAGCCTACATTTAAAAGAGGAAAATTCGGAAGCTTCTTTAGTGATTTTAACAATTTTTATTTTGTTATTTTTGTTTAAATTTCTAACACTGCTTTTACCAATAATTTTAATGAAATCTGAAGAAATCGATGGACATATTTTTGTTGGGTTTTTCTTCCTAATAAACTAGTAAGTATAAGTATATATAAGGCTGTGCATGGTGCATATATTCTTTACAGAACATTAATCAAGAAAACCTATGCTCTAAAGCAAAGTTTCGAGGTAAAAGATGTTTTGTTTACTTTATGCTCTAAAATAGAACCTCGCAATTCACCAATACAGTAAGAACACACGCATGATATATATTAAATTGTCATTCAAACAGAAAATAATCGCTAATTAAACATTCTGAATTTAGATTTTATAAGTCTGATTTATAGTCGATATGTTTAAAAGTTAACTACATAGTTGGAAATAAGACTTTTACACTTAAAATTGTATATGATAATATTTTTAATCAATCATAAAAAATTATGTTTTAAACTCAATTACAGAACCATTTAAAGCGTTATGCTTTAGTTAATGTTAAATAAATGGGTAATTTGAGGTAAATTATTATTTAATTTTTTTTTTAGATCAAGGATAGAACCTATGATTAAAAATCAATCGAAATGTTGCTGGCACCTTACATTTTAAACCATTAAATCAATAAGTACATTGAATAAGTAATTAAAAATGACGTTTTTCTTTCGTATAACCATATATATACAAAATTAAACATATCTGCTGACTTAAAATATTTATAAAAATATAGAACTCACTTTTTTAAATTTTATACAATGAATTTAACTAGTAAGCTTCTAAAAAATTGTAAGCAATTATATTATACTTTTATATATATATCTAATTTTTATTAATTTTTTTTAGCCAAACAAATATTTTATTCTCTTCCCATATAATTACAGATAGCACTATTTATTTTAACAATAAAAGTTATTATTTTTGCTTTAATTGCTTGCAAAATATGATATTCTACTCAGATAGTGTATATAATTAATTGTAAATACTCATAAAGATATATGTCAAGACACTGCATCGGTTAATTAGCATGTAACGCAATTAACTATTTCATATAATTATAAAAAGTAGACATTACTCTTCTACGACCTAAATTAGAAAATTGTAATGAAAATGTGAAAAAATATTACCGCTTATCAAAAGAAAATTAATTTACTTTACACAATTAATTTAAAATTTGATATAGAAATATTTTCTTAATATGGATTTTTTTTTAATAATCAAATATAAAAGTTTGTAGAGTAAAACTCAATAGTTCCTTTTTTTTAATTATTATAAAATAAAATATATATGTATTATTTTAATATTATATCTATTCTTTATTTATATCATATATCATATATATAACATTATTTTCTCATATATTTTTGTAAAGATTCTAAAACAAAATCCAAGGGTTTACAGGGTTAAACTGGAATATGTTGATGATTTTAGATTAACCGAGAAATAATTATGATTACATCTTATTCCAAATAATCTATATCATATAATCATTTTATTTAATATAAATAAATAAAAAATTAATATTGTAAAATTGTTAGTGGAAATGCTAATAATTATAGTAATGTAAAGAAAATAGAGTAATATAATATCCACCATACTTGTTAAATATAATAACTGAATACATCTTGTGATATAGGAACATCTAATATCCTTGTTATTTTAACAGAGTTGTAATGTTCAGCATTTCTGTACATTTTAATATAATGTATTTCTATTTTTCTATCGGGAGGAACATATCCAGATAAATTGTCTTTATAATTAAACAATGTTAATTGTGCAATGGTGTGTAAACAATTGTTAAAAAAATTCGGAAATAAACTTTAACATAATATGGTGGCCGAAAAAGGTAAGTATAAGCGAAAGGTTGAGCCAGATTTGTACAGCAGCGACCAGCTTCTAATATCAGGAGGGGCCTATAGCATTTTAGAAGTGTCTGATAAGGGTATTTATATGATCTGCTGCTCTCGCCTCCCGCAGGAGAAATATAAGCCCCCCTCCCGCTAGCGTCGCCATTGGACGTGTAAAGACAGAGCTTTTACTTTCACATGTCGAGCTCTATCTTCACACGTGAGCTCTACATTTACACGTCGAGCTTTAGATTCATGTCAAGCTCTACATTTAGCTTACTTAACCCGTTCGATCACCATATCCGTAATAACATCGAATTATTTAAGTGAAATAATGTGCAGGAGCTGTTTGTACTATACTCTGACATTAATTTAATTAAGTTATCAAACTTGTATGATAATTATTGTTGTTTGGAGTATTTCAATCGTTTATTTCTAACATATGGCAATATATTTTCGTTTAATAAAATACTAATTTAGTCAGAGAGACCAACAATGATTGTAACTATGACTGTAACAATGACTGACAGTTAATAATTAACTTTTAATTAACTTTAAAATAACAACCTTTACTGCTCAAATAAATTGGTATATATTTCAAACTAACAAATAGACTTTAAGCTACACATATTTTTATCTATTAGATTACCTTGAATAAATTACATTTCTATATGGTTATATTTTAAATTTATGTGAAAAAGTGTAATGTGCTAAAACAATTGTATCGTATATTTTTGTTTTGTTTTATTCTATTTTTATTTTCCAAAAAATAGTAATTATAACTTAGAAATATAAACAAAGTAGAATATTTCATATACTTTAAAAAAAGTTACAGAAAGTTGTTATTTTTTGAGATTTTAATACCTGACAGTAATAAAATTTAATATGTAAAGTACGATTGATGAAGTTGAAACTGAACCCTTGTGTCTACCTGCCTATACAAGGTGTGTCTTAATTAGCTCGAATTCAACAACAAACACTGAAATTAGCTGACAGTCCAATGAATTCAGTGACAAAGTGAATTTATTACACAAATTGGAACCCTTACTTTCTTACTTCTTTCCTACATCCGCGTGCAGAGGACTACACTGAATCCGTACTCAGGATCCGTCTCTACTGCACGGAACGTCGAAAACGTCAGAGACTCTTGGGGGAATCCAGCCTGGCCCTGGTCAGTCTGGATCTGCGTAGTGAGGCCGAATTCCGAGTCTCCATAGACTTGGGTGAAAAGCCGAAGATCTCCAGAGCTGTAAGTATTATTGAGAATAGAGTGAACAAATGTTATTATATTAAACAAAAGATATTTTAAAGTACTCATACCCCTCTTCAGGCTAATCCAAAGATATTTTTAAACAAAAGAATTGGATAGTTTTTATCTGTAGTCGTTTAGTAGCCAAACTAAAGTTCATATTTTTTAAACATGTTTCAAGACACTTTTTTCTATATTTATATTATAACATGTATATAGATGCATAATAAGTATGCTATAATTTATCAACAAATGTAAATGTTTTGATCTTTATATTTTGTTTAAATTTTAAAATAAATTTTAGTTATTTATTACTACAAATTTATCTCTAGGTGTATATTATTTAAGTATTTTTATGTAATATTTATATGTAAAGAAGTTATTCTCACTGAACTGTTGACTATTTGTATAAGAAATATAATGTAAATTTATTTGTTTGTTTGCCAGATTGAGGAGAATTAATTATAAATTTCAAACTTCTAGGCATATTGTTAATTTTGAGAAGATTTAATTGTAATTAAAAACTATATTTATTTTAATTAAAATGTCTCCATTTTCTTTGCTTCAGTTTACCGATTGAATTTCTTTATATTGCCTTATAACAAATTTTTATAAATATTTATCTTTAACCTATTGTATCAAAATCATGACATGTTTTTACATATTATTACATAATATTCTTACATCTTAACTAAATTCACAATTTGTTACATATAGGTACACATGTTTGTCTTTTGTTATTTCAATCTAACTTAATTTGTATTAATTATATAATTAATACAAATTATGTTGAATTAATTATTTATCTAATTTTTCTAATACTTGTAATCTTTATTAAGCCAAACATATCTCTGGCCAATAAACCTCTAAAACAGTACAATATAATGTAAATATTGGAATACATTGAATAACTATATTTGATCGAGGTGTACGTAATAGTTTTACGTAATATATTATGTACACCTCGTATTTCCTATATACATATTTAAATCTAAGTCTGCTTCCACAATTAAATGTATGCATATTTTGAAACATTTCATTATGTTATGTATCTTTAGAAATATTTGTTATCAATGGGTAAATAAATATGCTTGCAGACAACATCAATTTTTTCCACTGAAAATAACTTTTTACTTTTTGTTTACAAACACGCTAACTTAAAAAGTGTGAAAACATTCATACTACATATAGATATTGATTTTTAATTTTTTTCACAATATTCCTTATCATTCAAAGCTTGATACACGTGTATGAATGTGCGTATTTTTATTATTCAAGGAAAGAAATATTTTTCACACAATAAATACTTTTTATAATATTCTCATCCATTGTATATGTTCGAAACAATTTCTTTCTTATATAACTGTTATAAATTTTTATAAACCAATTTAAAAGATGTATCATGTAAAACTATCATTAACGAAACAATTGGTAGTGCATGAATTGCAGTCTACCCAGCATATGTTACTGGTATTTGCATCTAGGCAAGGCAGGAGAGATTCATTCCTATATTCACAATCTCTCCGTTAGAAACTGATATGAATACAGTTTCATGTACGTAGCAACAAAAGAGGTTGCATATCTTACGCTTTATGCACAATTTTTTTGGAAATGTATTTCCCTTGCGATTTGTTATATACATCTATGAATATTTTGGTGTATAAGCTGCATCCATTGAATAGGATGCTTTTCTCATGTTATATAAATTGTATTTTTCGTTACGGTTTACCGAACATTACACAAACACATTGACTTACTACTCGACTCATATGAAGACCATGCATTTTGAATGTATTCCAAAAATAATTAAATTACATAATTGCAAGATATTTAAAATTTAATTGCTGAATATCTGTATCTGTATAAAATTTAAACTATATGTCTTCTAGACATATTAATAGCAATATGAAATACAGATAGGGAATACTACTTCATCATATTCATGTTTATACATATTATGTACATTGCTATTGACAAATTGTATATATATATATATCAATTTATCAAGAAAAATGTACATATACAGGGTGGTTTCAAAGTTTCCTGCACTTTTAAAAATAAAATATGGAGGTATAGAATATATAAAGAGTATTTGTATATATTGCAGAAATTTTCAAGGATAAATAATCTAATCATAGTTTCTTTTAACAACTTTGAAAGAAATTTTGGAGAGGATAATAATACAACTATTTATTATCTTTTAAAATGTACCCGATAAACATGTAGGTATAGATATGTACATATTTTAAAATGTCAAATGCATATAAATATAGATTAATCATTTCCAAAATTATAATTTAGAAATGTAATAATAAATATGAAGTTCATAATGTAATTTGAAATATTAATTATAATAAATAATTAATTTATAATTTCCAAAAGCTATTTTCATTATTACCATTTTCGAATTGCATAGTGGTTTTCTTTACTGGATAAGGGGTTTGTAATGGACGCCTTTTGTTCTTCAAACGAGAGATTGATATCAATTTTACACAAATATCTCAAATACCTATAACAAGTTATTTATATGAAACTAAATAACTTATTCACATTTCGATTACTGATGAAGATAGTAGTTTCGTTGAATCACTTTTTTCTTGTCATTTCAAATTATGCTTTAAACATTATTCAGCAAAAATGTATGTTACTTCACCGCATGAGTTTTATTAATCTCATGTGCATAATCTCATTGTTACATATTTTCATAACTTTCGAAAGCAGTAAATGTACATTTACACATATATATTCTACACTGTCGATACCTCGACAATATAAGTTCGAAACAGATTGTACAATATACGGCCTTTATCCTTATAGTTTCACTCTGAGAATAGATATATAGATATTGGATCAATAGTTTGTGCAAGTCTGCAAAACTTACTGTTATAAGATTTTTTTATCGATAGTAAGTATGTTTGAACTGTCCCACTCCAAATATGTTCTTCTTTTCCTCATCTTTGAAGCCTCTAGTACGCTCCTTGTCAGAAGGTCGACCATCTCGCCAAGATCGAAGCCTCCTACTCAGCTGCTACCGAGCCAGACGAGTATGCATGACATTTACAGCCCCCCCTTCCCTCTATTTTCGCTCCTCTTGATTGTCTCCTTTGTGCTCCCCTATTCCCGACATATTTTAAAATAATATGCCGCTGACATCATTTGGTCGCTTATTTTCTATGTTCTTATTTTCTTTCATGTACACATATTTACCACGAACTGTATTACTTAACAAAGTGATCTTTTGTGACGTAATTTCCATCTTGCATTTGCATTATTTGGTGACTCTAAGAGGTTTTAGTGTGTACAACGGCTCTAATAAATCGCAACGTTGGAATGCTTAAGAATTCTTATGTTTAGATATATATAGTTTTTTTTAATGTATATGTTTTAGGAATATAATATGTAGAGTTTAATTGTTTAAAAATTGTCAATATAGTTATTTATTTTTCTGAAAGAGATCTTTCCTTTTGGATAATGAAGAGAATAATTATCTGGAAAAGGCAACACGTTTCATTTATTGTTTACAAACATTTAAAAATGTATCTTCAATGTAATTGTCAATCTAGAATCGTTACCTTTATTTTAAAAATTCAAGAGTAACACCTGTAAGCCTAGAGAGTAAACTAAAATAAATTTTTATTTATAATTTCTTTTAAAAGCACACTAAATCTCCTTTGAGCTTCCACATTATGCTCTGACCACAAAACTTGTCTGTCCTTCTCAGAGTCTTTAGCTGCTCTTTCTCCCCAATTGTCTTGTTGAGTTGTCCAGTACTGTAAAATGGAGCCATAAATCTGCTTCCCTTCAATTATCAACTTCTCTGTTTCTTATTTTATTATTAACAAGACGTCTGCTCCGTGTTTTTACTGTTTTCATTGGTTTGTAAATTGTATAATTTTTTGTCAAGTCTTTTAAACTGTATTGAAAATATTGTGTAACTATTTATTGTTTTTTCCATTACCATAGTTTGGAAACACTGATTACAATAATTGAAAACACCTAGCCTTTGAAAGTATAAAAATAATTAGTATATTGATATATTTTAATTTACATTTAAATAATGATACATATTTTTCTTTATATCTGTATTTCAATACGTAAAATTAAGACTTTTCTAGTTGATGTCTGGTAAATATGATTAAAACTTATAACTGGGTAATTCTGAAAAAGGCACTAGTTCCACTTTATTTAAATGTAATACATTTTTTTGAAATACAAAACTGTTTAACTTAAAAAGTCATTTGAAATTGGAAAAAATGTAAAAATATTCAATACGCAATAACATATTTAATATATTTAAACTCACAACACGTTTTGAGACAATTAATATCCCATCTTCAGATACAATAAATATGAAATTGGCGGGTAATATTACATAACTGTCTTGACTATAATGCATTGAATAAAGTTATAAAGAGACGTACAATGCGGGCTAGATAGAATAACATCGATTACATGACATTAATAACAGGCTTTAATGCTGTGTTTTGATTTAAAGAAAGTTTGGTAGAGCCTTAAATAAACATAAAAGATTAAAAAAATTAAGAATAAATTTAGATATATGTGTTTTAATGTCATGTTTTGGGTGTCATACTATTTGAACCACCTTGTATGTATTTTTGTGATTTATATGTCTTGTTCGATTTATATTATTCTAGTCTATTATGCAAGATTACCCGCCAATTTCGTATTTAATGTACCTAAAGAGGGAACAATGTTGTCTCGAAATACGTTGTGAATTAAAATTTATTATATTTTACTGTTGATTGTTTTTATTTTTATTTAAGATACCGAAATTTCTTTCAATAATTTTTATACAATTTGTAGAAACTAAATTACTCATATATGCATTGCATATAATAAACAAAATTATAGATTTGATGTCAACAAATGACATAAATATTTCATCTTAATGATTTCATTCGTCTGATCTGTCTATCAACATCGATTAAATGTTAAATGAGCATTATTTTTCGAATGTACAGTCTTGCACTGCAATAAAACTAAGCTGAATAAAACTAGAGCTAATTTATTGAATCACCCTCATAATATGTATACAATTACATAACAGCACTGTTTCAGCAATAATATTTGTACTTGATATGCACGTACCTAATAATAACTGACTTTATCGGATTTAACAAGAACGTACATTAAACGTTTACATATGTGTGGAATATAGCGTAAATAAACTCAAAATTATCCCTAAATATTTACACATCTATTATAATAAATATAGTTTTAACTATTGATTTATTGAAAAGTATTATATATTATAACTTTACTCTCATATGTAAATGTTTAGTTAAAATATTATTTAATGATGAGATGTTAAATGTTTTTAAAAATATACATATATATATATGTGTACATACATTTATAAGAAAACAACTTACATTTTGTGAATCAAAAACAGTCGTCAACTGTGGATTCCAATCGAATGACTGCCGGATCCTCAGGGGTTGGATCGTCCGTTGGTTCACTGTCTGGAAACAACAATGTCGCCAATGGTAATCAACCGGAACTGCTGACAGGTTTAGCTTACAACGCCACCACAGGACGCTTGGGAGTTGAGGTAATCAAGGGAAGTGCTCTCCGAACCCCGACGAAAGATAGCGGTTCAGGCGAGAAAACTTCGGAAAAGTCTAGACTTCCAGGTTCGTTGATTAATTTAATAAGTTGTACTCGTCATAACTCAGTTCAATGTAACAATACATACAATTTAACCGTTGAAAGTAAATTAGCAAATTGTACATGTTGTTAAATAAAAAGATACACTTTTAATAGCATTTTTTCTAAAATTTTGAAAGACTAAGTTTGATTAAGTAAGAATTCGTTCGCAACTGTTATTTAAATAGTTGTGAGAAGTTAACCTTTAATTCAACATGACTTACTTAATCTTGAAGTTTACGTTGCCACATATAATATAGTAACTACATAATGGGAGACTGAACGTAGAATATTTCCAATATTAACAAAAATATATCAAACTATTGCTGCTGCTTGATCATCAGGGAGCCATCAAGTGAGACTTGAGAAGCTCCCGCACGCACCGTCTGGATTGGAGGTCAACACTTTCTCAAAATTCGTGTTTCTTCTTTTGTTGTGTACAGGGCCAGTTGAAGACGATATGCTCACAAGTTTCCTTGAGATTGTCGCACTTTCTGCAATTTGCTTGGGTGTCCGGTTCAAGTTTGTTTATGTGGTTGTTCAGTAGGATGTAGTGTTCTGAGCGAAGCTGAACACACATTTTCCTCTGCTTGTTTTTCCAGAAACTTTTATTTCCCGGTTTGAAATGCTTTTCCGTGACTTGGAGCGTTCTTTCACGAGCTGGTTCCCAGGAACATTTTCTGCGGATGATAGCCTTCTTGGATGTCAGGGTAATCGGTGTTAGGGATTGGTTTTGGGCGCTTCCAACCTTGGCCAGTTTATCTGTTTTCTCTGATGCCGCACTGGGCTGGGATCCACTGAAGGATAATGTTGGTATTGCACGTGACAAGTTTCTCATAAATTTCGGTCAGTCAAAGCTCCAGTTTCGGATTTCCGTTTTCTAGGTGTTTCGTGAGAGAGAGACTGTCCATGAATGTGACGCGTTCTTTGGTGTAGCTTTCTTTGGCCCATTTGACAGTGTTGAGGGCTCAAGCCTCTGCTGCAAAAGAGGGGCAGAGGCTTCCTGCTGGTCCAGAGATTGTTTCAACTTCTGTGTTGTTCCTGTACATAGCCACACCAAAGCCACCATTACTGTTGGATTCTGCTGCTGAACCATCTGTGTATATATGTGGTTGTGAAGTTGTCATAGTTGTTGACTATGTTGTTGAATGCCTCAAGTTTAGTGTTTTCCGGGTCTGTGCCGGCGATAGTTTTGGAAAATTGTATTTTCGTTGTGATTTTGCGTTTGAAATCCTTCCAGGGCGGCCATTTGACCACAGTCGACTGGTATTGGTTTTGGTTTTGCGTTGAAAAGTTGTGCTTACTGATAAGGAGTTTGACATAGGTGGCGCCTGCCTTTTCTTGGTTTTAGTCTTATGTTGGCGTTCTTGTTTTTGCGTAATGCCCTGGGGTCGGTAGTTTTCAGCCTATTGTACTTTTCCTAGGTGATGAGACATCTATGCATCAGTCTTTTTTCGATCGGTTGGAGTCCTGCTTCCGCTAGCACGCAGTCTCTGGGGCAGCTTGGGCTAAGACCAGTGAAGAGTCTAGCCGCTCTATACTGTAGGCTTTCTAGTTTGTTGCAGGCACTCTTCGAGATCCATGGTAACCAGGCTGGTGCAGCATACTCGATGATGGGTCTGCTATATAACCTGTATACAGTCTCTTTAGGTTGTCTCGTTCTTTTGAGTTTTGTGAGGATTTTGATTCAATTGATGCACTTATCGTAGACGTTGTTCACATGTTCATTGAAGCGTAGACCTCCGTTTATTATAATCTCAAACAATCTCAAGTTTTTTACAACTCTAATTTCATTATCTAATTTCATTATCGCGGATGTTACCCTTCGGTTTTCAATCTAGGTAATTAATGTCTGAGGACATTAATTCTGCTGCTGTACTATTAATGCTGCTGCATTAACCAACATTTTTTCCGTGAAAGACATAACGTGGTTTAAAAGCTATATTAAATAGCTATCTATATAATATATACATTTATTAGCTATTTATTAAAAGCTAAACCTCCTCTAATTCTAGTCGTAATAAGGCTAAAATATCTCATTTTCAAATTGCTGATTTCTTTAAAAAGTGTAATTATTAGATATTCTAAAAACAGCGTTATTTATAAATAATGATAACTGGAAATTCAAATAAAATACAGTATTCTTACAAACAAAGCAGAAGTTCTCCAATTTCTGAATTTCCATCTTGCTTAAAATAATCGGGACATTTTGGAACGTGAATTAGAAAATTTGAAACTTGCGTGTCAGGAGAGAGATAATCAATTCAAATGATGAATAGTTGTGTAAACAATTATTAAGTCATTTTTTTAAAGTAGTATTTATTAATAAATATTTTTTAAGTATCATATATAAATTTTTTACTTTTTATCAAATTCACTATATATTCATATCGAGCGATATTCAATAATTCTAACGTATTTAATACTTCTGTTTTTATGTCATACTAAAAATGCATAGTTTGCAGTCACAATTAGTCAAATATCAAGGATTACTATAATATATATCCCTGTCAAATATATTATTATCTAACTCTTTTTTTGCTCCAGATACGTATGTAAAGGTACTGCTGGTGGAGTCGAACGGTCAAGAGCTGGCACGAGCCAAGACATCCATCCGACGATCACAGACAAACCCGCTCTACAAGGAGACCTTCATGTTCTACGTTCCTCTTTTTCAGTTAACAGATATCAGTCTCATTTTCCTAATTTATCACAGGAAGGCCATCAGTAGAAAAGAGTTGATTGGTTGGTTTGCTATTGGTGAGTATGTTTATCGGAAGCTATTGTACATTAATCCTTCTTCCGCATCATTTCGAAATGTTCATGATTTCTATTTGCAAGTTGGCATATAAATAATTATTTTTCTATTACAAATTAATTTGATATATTTCACTTTACTTTTTAAGTCAAAAATATAAATTTTTATAAAAATTATTATAAAACAGTTTAATAGTTTAATTCTCTAAGAATGCAAGTAGGTATTAATAACTTCTATGTTAACAAAACAATAAAAATGTATTTCTAATTAATAATTAAGTACATTTTACTTTTTGTACATGCACTTATAGCAAACATGTAGATATATATATATTATACTCATATTTATTTATTAATAATCTTTCCAAGTTAAAAAAATGAAATATAAGAATTTTCAACTTACCCAGCTCATATGGATAGAAATAATAAATATATTAATTAATTTAATAATTAAATATATAAAATAAAAAAACACCTTGCTCATTAATTTTAAGCAATTTAGTTTAAAATGTAAAATTCTGCTAAAATTTTTAATTGAGTACAAATATTGTAATTACTTCTAGTGATATTTGTGTTGAATATTTTCTCGTTATATATTCCAAATATATTTCTTTCAATAATATTAATGTATGGTTTATAATACAATGTATAATATTATTTTTATTACCCCATTCATAATGTAAACATAATAGATTGTATTGTGAAATTATAGTTATAGTATATCTCCCAAGTATTATAAGGTAGAGATAGCAAAGCGCAACATAAGTCTCCACGCTGATGGAACAGCAATTATTCCATTAAAAAAGCCGGTATAGAGCAGGAAACAAATAAGGAACTCTAAACTTTATAAGGAAACGACTTCAATAAATTTGTTTGCATTTTATTATTTAGTTGTTTTAAAATAATGTAGAAAATAAAATATAATAAGTTCATATATTTCAAATAATTTTCTGAACATGTACACATATTTATTTGTAAAAAAAATGTTTACTGCAATTAATTAAAATTTCTTAAATATTTCATAAATATTTCTCTAATTAAAGCTTTTAACAAATTGGTTCCTATAGTAGTAGGAAGGTGGCTTTCGAGGCCACCCCCCCCCTACCCCCCCTCACGTCCAATCAGGATCGAGCAAGTCTCCAACCAATGAAACGCCGC
>JAYRBW010122624.1:0-16869 GCA_036023295.1 Invenusta paracnida
CTCCTATTGTCAGGTGGAAGAGCACTTAGCAGTGTAAATATGCAATTTGAATGTTACCTCCCTCTAAAGAAGTGTCTTCTATTGTCAGGTGGAAGAGCACTTAGCAGTGTAAATATGCAATTTGAATGTTACTTCCCTCTAAATAAGTGCCTCCTATTGTCAGGTGGACAATCGTGGACGAAACTTCCTCCACGTGGCGGTACAGAACGCGGATACTGCCTCTATCTTCTTCCTGATCCAGATCCGAGCTGACATGAACGCTCGAGTGCAGGACTCGCATCAGATGACACCGCTCCATCTGGCTGTCATTGCCGGAGTTCCGGAGGATATTGTCAGAAGTTTGGTGAGTCTCACATATTTGCCATTTTTTAAATTATTTTAGTCCTATCTTATTACCTGGATTTTAATTAGTAAATTTAGTTTTTATTTATTTACTTATATCATTTAATTTTTATTTGAACTGTTATTGTTCAAGATACCTATTATATAAAATATTGTATAATTTATTATTATCAGTGTAGTTATTTTACTTTTCTCATTTTATATCCACTTTATTTATACAGATATCAGTGCTATGGTTTTTAAAAATATAAACATCACAATTTTAATAGTAACGTAAAATGATATATTTTCTATATTATATTCTAGCAATTTGTATATATGATTTCTTTATTAACCAATAATTAACCACATTTCGCGAAGCAGTATTAATATAAGCTATAAATACTAATATCGATTAGTTTAAATTAAAATGTTATGATTAAATAAAAAAGTATTCTCATTTTTAGAAAGATTGAGTTTGTTTTAATTTGACCAACTAAATAATTATATTTTTTGTAACGTGCGAGTATTTGTATAGAATTGGGTTTTAAAGTATAATTTAATCAGTTATATCAATAATACGACCTATTTTAAGCCACTGAAATAATGGTTAATTACTGTCTATGATGGTTAAGTATATTGCTCTTGTCATTATTTCCATTTACCTATTACCTTAATTTTATATATCTGTGGAAATAGTCTAAAAAGCTATACTGAAGTAAACGTATCCTTCTTGACAGAATAAAACCAGTTATCTAACCAGAAGACGATATTAATGCAAACAAGTTAAAGTCAAGGAAAATTGCAATTGCTTAGTTTTTATATAAATAGCCACGGCATTACCTGTCATAGAACAGAAGGAAGTGCCTTCTTCCCAACATATTTTAATGTTTCGAAATGTCTTATCACAAAGTCCTCTCTTTCTAACAAACTAAAATCATGTTAGTATGACATGTCCTATTGTTATCCAGAAATTGCAGAAATAATGAAGTATATTTGGCGAATTTTACAACGTAATTTACTGCTGCTCTATTTATAGAACATTTATTACCCTGTACTAAGAAGTTTTCTTAGGATGCATGAAAAATGATGACTCAATATAGGCATGTCTCATCTACCTATTGTATATCTATGGTGATGACTCAATATAGGCATGTCTCATCTACCTATTGTATATCTATGATGATGACTCAATATAGGCATGTCTAATCTACCTATTGTATATCTATGGTGATGACTCAATATAGGCATGTCTAATCTGCCTATTGTATATCTATGATGATGACTCAATATAGGCATGTCTAATCTGCCTATTGTATATCTATGGTGATGACTCAATATAGGCATGTCTAATCTACCTATTGTATATCTATGATGATGACTCAATATAGGCATGTCTCATCTACCTATTGTATATCTATGGCTTAAGTGGCGTGTCGCCTCGACAGATGCTCATCTTTATTTGAATCAACTTCCAGGTCTTGGCAGGTGCAAGCATCAATGACGAGACTCTGGAACGGCAAACAGCGCTCCACTTGTCGGTACTACACGAACGCGCGGACCTTTGTCGATGTCTCCTAGACAGTGGAATCCAACCCAATTCCCAGGATAATCAGCTCAACACAGGTAGGCCAACCCTTACTATTACTTTCCATTCCACCTACAGTGTGCGACTCGAGTGAACAGACCAATGACATGTGTACCAGGTCCCAATTGTTCGTGTACATACATGTTGATGCTGAGTGGAGTAATATTTTTGCAGTGCCAAATCTACTTTAGGGACTAAATTCATCGCTAGGTTGAAGCCATGTACATAATTAAAGGATTCACCAACAAAACCTGGCAAACAACAGAAGTAGCTCAACATGCTCAAAGAAAAGATTTGATGCATTATTAGTTTAATATATTCCAGTATATGTCATTATTTTATGTTTTACAGTTGTACTGTTCAAGCAAAACTTCTCTATTAGTTGACTGTTGAATGTGCTTAAATAATCTTTATATTTAGGAACACTATTCTTTAGTAAAAGATTCCGTTTTTAATTTTGATATTTTCCTTAATATTTTATTATGTTTAGTGTATATTATCTTGTTTTGCTAGATGTTGAGGAACTTATAGTAAACCGTGTGTGTTGGAATCTTGGGGTGTTATACTATAATGTTGCAAACAATAGTATGCAGCTCGATTAATAATAGCAATCATTAACATATTAAAAATAAAATAACGTAACATCCATATTAAAATAACATACAATGACAAACATTTTTATGAGTGACTGACGATTCCCGTTAATAGATAATTATTTCCGCTACACTATTAGAATGCCATTTGTCACACTGTCTATAATATGAATATAACGTCCTATATACATTTATACACAAGTCTCCACGAAGACGTCTTTTTCACTTCATTTTAGTTAGAGTAGGTGCATTACGTAGCATCTCCTCCCTCACTCATATTATTGTCAACTTACTTCGCAGGTCTTCACCTCGCCATGAAACAAGGCAGCCGACAGATCATCAGTATTCTTCTCCCTGACTCCCGGGTCGACCCCTTCATAATCAACATGAAGTAAGGGATCAAATACAAAAGTTGGAATAGAACTCAGAACTTCTTTAGCAGATAATTAGTTTAACACGCGTAGTTCAGTGTTTTAACGTAGTTCGAATCAGATAGTCTTGCATTGGATTTAATATGATTTGTATAACTGTTGCAATGTTTAGAAAAATAAATATTTCATTTTGAAGTAATCAACCGGATTGGCAATCTGAGCAAAGTTAAATAGTATTCAAAATGTTATTATATTTTGTATTATACAAGTCATATGATGATAATTATAATATTTGACAATATGTAACACATTTATTGCGTATAAAATGTCAGTCATTTTTCATAGTTGAATCTGTTTTTAAAATAAAAATTATTAAATTTTACAAGAGAAGCTATATTAATGACCTAATTCAATTGGACGCCTTTGAAATTAAAAAATGTTAAATTACACGGTTTGTCAGGCATGTGTTAGTGTTGGTCAATTCAGCTGAACAATCGAATTGAATTCTAAAACTGGTTTTATTGTTCAATTAATTATATTCCTTACCTTTTCACTAATACAAGAATTTAACACAATTATATTTTGCTGTATTAATTGCACCACAAATTTGAGAAAATATAGTTGATTTAAATTTGAAAACGAATAGCATTCCATTTCTATATTAAACACTACTCCGTTAGTGAGATGGCCCAACTGGTATGTTTCAATTGTATGTCTCCAATTCTGCTCTGTCCTACAGAGGCGAGAGTCCACTCCACTTGTTGGCACGCTATGCAAGGGAGGGTGCAGCCGCCATCTTTGAGTCTCTTATGGAGCGTTACCCAGACTACCCTCTGGGCACTGGAGATGCATCAGGCAATACACGTGAGTTGTAGACAGTTGATCAATAATTAATTGGAGGATTTATTGTCAATTCACAATTCTAAAAAATGCGGACGTTTAATTTTTTCATGATATTAATTTAAATTGGTTAATGTAAAAATGCAGAATACGTCCATTGTCTCATAGAGCGTATTGTTTGGTTATATAGAATGAAAGATTACGATTATTGGCCTGATTCTGTTTGGTTTGTATTAAAATTAACGTATTGAAATGTACTTTTTGAGCAATATAATGGTAGTATTGCTTTTTGTGTAATATTGGTTTAATATCTGTATATTTTTTAATATGCAAATAGTATGTATACACAGTTGCAAATTTGCCTAATATTATGTCTGTTCATGTGAAAATAGGATGTATCACTTGCCCAACTGTGCTTACGTTGTTTGAAAAATGCACAGAAATATTTCTTGTTTAACCGTTTTTAAAACTACTATTGTACAATGAGATGTCAAATATTAGTCAAAAGGCTTTGCCGTATTGAACTCTATTCCAATGGATAAAAAACATCGTTTTTCATTACTTTAGCCTTCTTCCGACATCACACACACCTATCAACATTGACCAGCTTTTTATCACAGTCCTAGCAATATTAAACTCTGCGATTATAAAGCTTTATTGTTTCATGACATTATTTGATCTTGTACCAATAAGCAAGACACTAATCGATTGACCTTGACCTGCTTATTACATTGCAGCCCTCTTTCTGGCTTACTGCGCGGCGAACTCGCGCCTATCGATCTCCCTGCTGAATAGGGGGGCCTCGCTTGGCTGCATAAATAATGATGGAGTGACCCTCTTCAATCAGCCCAGATCCTCCAATCAACTGCTTCATTCACTTCTCGGTAAGTTGAGTTAAACTTTTTACTCAAGGTGGAATGCGCAAATCGAAACTCGAGAAGCTCCCCCAAAAGCTTCCTCAAATCAAAGCTCCTCAAAATGAATTTTAAATTAATAACAAAAATGAATCTTCGTCAAACAAGAGTAAAACTAGCATTAACACTCCTTTAGAGTTAGTTTATTTATAATAATTTTTTAGGTATTGTTTTATAATTATATTATAATTAATTATTTTCAAGTTGGAGGAGCTCCTCGAGTTAGGACGGTTTTTGCATTCTATTCTTAGTTCTTTCACTTCTATCATTAATTGAACATCGTAACACACTATCCAATGTATGTGTGTAGCAAGCCAGCTACATACTCAGCAGTATAAGAATGCAATCTTATAGTTCAAGTTTTAAGGAGACCGGTAGCCAATGGGTAGAACTTCTGCCTTCAAACCGAAGATAGCAAGTTCGAACCCCGGTACGTACTCCTGGCTTTAACAAACTGATTTACGCTGCAAATTATTGAGATATTCATCAGTTGATTAGTTTAAGCCAATGGCGACTAATTAATTAAGATGTTAGATTATTATTCATGTTTATTTATGTTAGATTATTATTCATGTTTATTTATGTTAGATTATTGCAGTTTCAAATTCTCTGCAATAAAATTCTCTGCAATCAAAATTAATATGCGATAAAAATCAACACTGTATTAACATTGTATACACATCCAAATATGTATTTCATTGCATAAAATTAGATGAAACATGCAATGCATGAGAGAATAATACGTAAGAAATCATGGCTGGAATAATACTAGAGATAATATGAGCAAATAAAACTTGTTCCGCAGTAATTCCTCTTCTAGCCATAGTTATGTGCAAGACTCAGGTTGAAAACTCAAAAGGGATTTGTTAGGCTCAAAAGATTATGTTATATTGATCATGTTTGCGTAATCAACTTACAGAGCTATGTGGAACAATAGATTTTTGCTCTCTCCACGGAACAAATCAATTTTATAAGAACATGAGAATTTGTTGTGAAATTATTGCGTAATCTTTATAGCTACATCAGAGATAGAATTGTGAGAATACATTGACTCTTAGAAATACTTATACACATATCAAACTTCGATGGATAACTCAATAGAATATTAATGCACAATAAACATAATATACATCATAAGGGGACTTAAGTTGCGTTTATTTATGCCCTAAGTAAAACTTTATTACCGCTATTACATGTCTAAATAGTCATTTAGGTGATATAAATAAATTTTATGTATTATTATAAATATGATTATCAAAAACATACGGTACAAATAAAAAATTATCAATTGACGGGTTTCGCAGTTCAAGGTATATAGAATTCTCCTTTAAAAATTGTGTACATTTGACATTTGTGGTCAAACTAATATATTATGTCTAAAATTAAGTATATTGCGAACTAATTTACATTTTATTATAGAAAAAATGTATTTAAAAATACTTCAATAGTGTCTTTTTACTATATATGTCTTTATATATCGTGGTAATTTAAAATCTTGTAAGGATCTATATTTTTGACGCCATTTTATAGATAGTCAAGTTCTGTTTATAAAGTTAAACAAAATGTTTATATTTGATAATTATTTATATCTTTTTAAAATGTGTATATTTTTTATATTTATAATTTTACGAAAATAATATTGGTTTGCGTATAATTATTGCCGTCTAGTTTTAAATTGTGCAAGGCAAAATTAATTTTAGCCAGACATTTTCAGAACCGAATCAGTATTTTAAAGTGAACAGTGGCGTTGAATTGCAAATCACCTTTTCGGCAATCTCCAATGTGTATTCCTTATAGACCCGCAGACGTTTTTCAAATTGAAACATATGCACAAAAAAAGGCATATCTATAAAATTAATATTCGATCAGATTTAAAAACTGCTTAAACTTGAAATGAAATACTACATTTAAAAATTTTTTATTCCACATGTAACATATACTACATGGTGTTGTATACTGTGTACGTATCTATTGGAAGATCAGCAATTCAATGAGATTATACTTGTGGATTTCAAACCGTACAATTATCCATCCGTATCTCTAACATGTAATATGATTATCTATTTCTAAGAAATGTGTATAAAAGATCATAAAATGTTGAAGTATAATATAGACTGGAATTTACAGAGCTACATATTTAGGTTAACTTATTGCGTTAAAGTTATTGAGCGATTTCCGATAACTATTCTCTATATTGTATTTTCATGTCGCTCCAAATATGTAGAATGTAGTTTATATTAATATATTACAACATGCGAACGGAAATTATGGTACATTAGGAGTTCACTTTAAAGGCATACACTAGTTTTGCCAGTCAATTTCTGATCCTTGGTAAAACATTTCATTGTTCCATTGTCTTCATAACAAACGACTACAATATTGTTCTTTTCATCTTGATATTTTTTTACTAACTGTAATAGGATTAGATTATACAATTGCTTTCTTTGTAAAGCCTATACTTTATAAACGTGTAACTGAGGGAAACAAAATAACAGAGACTATTTTTCCCAGAAATATCATAATTTATTATACTGTTAAACAATTAGAAATAAGTATCATGAATGTTTAATTTATAAAATTTATATATATATATAGTAATCTAAAACTATCACTAAATATCTTTCTTTTTTTATAATTATAATATTTAATAATAAGGTTAATTTAAATTAGGTTATATTTAATACCATTCTATAGTGCTATCTATCAACTAATAGCATTAGAATTATTTTTCTCGCATTACAATTTAAGAAATCCAGGACTATTTTTAACTTATTATTCGCATAAAATCATGTTTCGCATTTTTTGGCCATTAATTATTTGCTTGACAGGCATTAAAAATATTGTCCGTTTCGTTAATTTCTTTATTTCGACAACCTACATAAAAAGATGTGCATACACATAATATGAGTGTATTTTGGTATCGATCTGTTAATAAAACTCACGATGTTTCAATTATTCAGTTAAGTATCGAAAAACGGCTTTCACTTCTGAAATCCTCAGAAAACTTAACAGTTAAACTCTTGATAAAATCCTAGGGAACTTTCCCTTCAAGCAGTCAAACACCTACCATGTTTTGGACGAAATAAAAATCATGGTTTTTTTTCATTGAACTAAAAATCAAAGAATTTCAATGTAGTTAGCACGTTGAAATTGTACTCTAATTTGGGATATAGATGGGGTAAATTATAATCCATATTTCAATAGAAACATATTATTTTACCTTTACAGGCATCAAGTTTCTTGCACAGCTATATTATTATAGTTCAAAGCAAATTACCAAATTATAGCCCAGTAATATACTTCATTATAGATACATAGGGTAATTTGTTTTCTAAAACAATACAATGTAAGCTTTTGTATTTTCTACAAAATCAATATTTTGGATTTGGAGAATCTCATTGTTTGATAATAGTCTGTTGTATGATGTCCCTTATGTTTAGTAAAATGTATATATATGTATAAGCAGGAGGTTTGTTAAAAACGCATTGTTTATCAAGATTAGCAAATAAATGTACCTACTTGTACTTGCTGTCCTTTACTAAAACGGAAACCTAGATATTATCCTAAACGTTCATGGGCATAATACAAGTGTAGAGTAGATATTCCGAAAAATAGGTTTAGGATGTTTTTATCTAGGTCTTAAGGTTAAAACATGCAACTTGTTTTAGAAATAATATAATTTTATTAAATGTGGATAGGCATATCATTTGAAAGGAAATGAAGTTAACACATTTTGCTTTATCGGAGTTTATTGATGTTTTAGTTTTGTAAATCAAGGTAAGTGTAGGTGTATACAGGTATTGTATTATACATATATATACATACCATCAACTGCTTTAAAATATAAACGCAAAGTATTTCATGTTCAATTTGAGTTAAGTAAAATAAAAGTAATGTTACATAAATACTAAGTTATATATATATATATTCACAAAGGTAGAAAATACATTGCAAACTCGCTTTAAAGTATTAAATGTATTTTTCATATAGAGTCATTTCCCCACAGCTTTGTCAGCCTAAATATTAGCAATCCAAAACACGAGTAAGTATATATATTATATGAAACTATAAAACAATTCAAAAACAATAATCCGGTTACGTAGAAGCAAATGATAACACACAAGATGGGATGCTAATAGAAAGATGCAGTTCGCTGTGTAAAGAGGAGGGAATACTAGATTGAGATACGAAAAGTGAGATGCCACAACACATCAGTTACGTAACCGGGTTATTGTTTTATAACTATTTTATGGTTGTATATAATATATGATTTCTGTGTTTTATCTATTATTCTTAGGTTATTATTTTCCCAAAAGGTTTTATAGATAACAACACAATATTCTTGAAATTGAGGTTATTATTTGCCAAGTTCGTCTTTAAAAAGATTTAAATTACGTTTTTGCAATACAAAATATGCATTTATACCTGTAACTATTGAAACAAGAGTATTTCTGGGATATTGGTTTCTCGCCATCGTTCCTAATTTCAAAAATGAATTTTGAAAGCCAATAACCAATTGCTTGGGCAGGCGCAACACACAGTGTATATTTGTTGATGATATTTCATGTATAGTGACATCACCATCTGTTATTAGCCTTTGTGCTTGCCATTTAGTATATAAATTAATTGACCAAGAATTTCTTGTTTTAGTGCCACTTGGAATTAAATTATCTTGCGCATTTTGAAGCATATTATCATCAGCGGGTTGATAAAGAGTATTGGTTATAGAATTAGTTGGAATAATATCTTCATTCAAATTGTCTTCCAGGAAAGAATATTCATCAATGACATTTATATGTTTCGCATTAACAGGCTCATTTATTTGTTCCAGAGTCCTGCCTGATATCATATTATTTTCAAATAAAGAAAAATCTATTATTGACCATTCTGTGCTTGACTCCATTTTTTAATAATTAGGACATTAAATAATTAAATAACTCTTTCGCAAACGTTAACAATAAAAGTGAATTATAATCCTAATCAACATAAAATATTAAAATTTAAAAATAGCTATTTATAACAGTTTTAAAATATTGATATTTAAATTAAAGGTTATTATATTCTAACAGAACGTCGTTTGGAATCATATATTATAACAGATAAAGATCTATAACATATTACTCCTGTTCTAAATTGCTAGTGTTTAGGTTAACAAAGCTGTAGCCAAACGTCAAAATACAAATAAGTACAAATTAATTATCTTAATAACAGAATTGTAGTTGTATAAAATATTACTGTAAATATACAGGAAGAAAATAAGTAACAATAACTTACACGCTCGACCTGTTCAACAAAGCACAAAATTCAAAAGTCAATACTTAGCTGTGAAGCTGAGAAGAAAGAATCGTCTTGAAGCAATCATACATTTACTAGTGTGTCCGTATATTATAAGCATCTCACAGGGATAATAAAAGTCATATAATTTCATTCCACGCTTTAAGAAGAAAAATTAATTCTCGACTAAAAATTCTGGAACATTCTTCGATTCCTTAGTTCTACCTCGGTCGCGCCAAACTGTACTGCAGTATATCCAGGAACTATTGTTTCCCTACTATCCTCTGGGATCGTCGACCAATTACAGAAGCGAGGTATATATATTACGCAAAATATGCCTCTACATATTATGTAGGTTCTAATAATATGCACGTATTTATAGTGTGTATGTAGTTGTGTTACTGTTATATATACATAGTTATACATTTTCTTCGCGATGCATTGAGTCGATATTCATAAAAAGTACTTCGTCTTGATCTAACTCAAATAGTACAAAGAAACAACTTTCTTGTGTAATATATTTAGCGTATTGTGTAAACTCATTTGTAGTACTATATTGACTAACTAATTTTATTATCCAAGAGTAAGTTGGTATATCATATATATATTATTATATATGAGTGCTGATAAATTTAACAACTCCAGGGTACGTGTAATATTTGATCATAATTAAAGGAAGTATAAGTAATAAAACTACATCTATGCAGTAAATTGTAATCCCAAAAATGCAGCAGAAAAAATGTGTACATATGTCACTCTATATACCTACCAGTTTGTAATAATTCAAAATGATACCATTTAATTACTCTCAAGAAGAATGGCGTTTGTGTGTGTGAAGGTAAATTGTGTTTTGAAAAAATATATTTCCATCCTCTTCACTGCCTGTAACATTCAACAACGTAATAACAATCTAATCTAGGGAATATATTACATTAACAATGAATACACCCAGTTCAGCCATATTGATTGTTATGGTTTGCACTTATGTCACCTTCCTCGTATTGCTATTTTGTTAGAATAATTAGTTAGGCAAGCAATGTTAGCAAGCAATGTAGATAGAAGGTTCTCTCGTGCACATATTAATTGGGAATTTTACCTATAATAATAAATGCTTTTGTAGTAAATTAGTAGGACTCTGCAATATAAGCATGTATTTGAAGAAGTCTGTGTTTAGCGGAAAGCTACATGTAGTCTTAAAGTATGAGGGCCAGGGAGATTGGAAGATTAGAATATAATATGTATGATATTTATTTCAATGAAAGTCATCTTGAATTAGTGTTTATATAACTTTAAAAAAAACTACAGTGCAACATAATGATAAAGTAATTAGTGTTCTTGATTTATTAGTTAATAGAAATAGCAATAGTGACATAGTCATGATGTAATTAACCCATTTAAAAACGCAAAAACGCAACTTTATTTATTTGTTTGATTTTGTTTAAATATATAATATATCCTGTGTAAGTGCGGTTTAGATGTGTTAAATTATGTCTGAAATTACTTTTTAGTTTATCAGGCAAATTATATTTCATCAGTGGGAGTTTATTTATTTCTTCTATGTTTGGACTTTTTATAACAATAAAAAGTAAGTCTTTGATATTTCTATAAAATATTTGTACTACTAATTAGTAATATATAGTAAATAGGATTTTTAGTAGTCGATGCCAATAGGAATAAATACCTGAAAACTGTTTTGCACTGAGATCATTGTCCTAATAAGTATATGTGTTTTAAAATAATGTTGCGAAAACGCAACGTCAGCAAAATCTGATATCAGTTTTAGTCCCTATAGTCTAATTATTCAGTTCTGTAGTTTTGGTTTGAATACGATAATATTAGTTTATATTTGTACTATAGAAGTCGAACATTTAAATGATATTTTGGAATGATTTTAGAAAATAAATAATTTAAAATATTAAATAACTATTATAAAATAAGCTATAACTAAATATATAAAAATTAAAAATATAGTAATAAATAATTAAAAAATTGACCTTCCAAGGTTTGAACCCGGGCTGTCTAATCCATGTATGCTATCCGTTGTGCTACTCAAGGACATTCTAATTGACCAAATATAAATACTACAGAAGCCTTTCCATAGATTGAGAGACGTTACAATGATAACAGTTTATGCACAATTACCTATATCTTTCTCTATGATATTAGCTTGGATTTTTGTAAACATGTACCTACCTATTATTTACCTGTACTACATATTAAATAATAATACCTACGTTAATTAAATTTAGATGATGAGAGTAAAGTTCTTTACTCTAGTAGAAGCTGTTGCCATGATAGAAGAAGACGAAGATGTAACTGATATTGACATGGTTGTTCTTCCGCCAGATCCAAATGAATTAAGCGACGAAGAAGATGTCAATGAAAATGAAATGGACAATGAAGATAATGGAATTCCTAGTCAAGATGTTGCTGGTACCTACAGTAGAAATACACGCTAACGACATAGAAATACACTCTGAACCTGCTACTAAGAAGATGAAAGTGTATGACGTCAACTAGAACAGCAAAAATCGCAACTTCAAATTTAGGACACAGCTTGAGAAAAAAAAGACAATCTGAATTGGATTTCTATAATAGAATATCTAACAAATTTCATTAATTGACTTTTATCTCCTTTATATATTTGAAATCATTAGAAAGCTGATTGGACCTAAGTGTGTCAAGTATATCCAACTAACTCTGGTATAGACAAAAACCAGGTTTCGAGTGTTTCTTGCTTTAATGCTGCTATTTTTACTTTATTTACTAACTGCTCCACAAAAGATGATCGATATCTTAAGCAAACTAAGGAGAACATTTTTTAAATATATAAACAGAGAATCTGTATAATTATCATCTAATTCCACCAATTGTGTTTCGTAAGTATACTTAACTCATTCCTGTATTTCTCGATGTTTAAGCTATTTTAGCTAATTGTTCTATGTAATTGTTAAATTACGAAGTTATTCTTTTATTACATAATGGGGCTAGTAACAAGCAAAAGGTAATAATGAATTATTATCTAACAATTATAATTCTTTCTTAACGACGTTCACCTAAATAACTATCTAGTTACGGCAAGGAACCATACTAATCATCAAACCAGAATACAGTGATTTATTTAGTCACAAATTAAGGCACATTATTTTAATACATTTAAGCAATTATGTAAAGCAAAGAGTATTCATAGAGAAACGACTCCTGTGTTTTTAATGTATACATTAAATAAATACATATTTACAAATTTTCCAATTAATTGTATATTTCATTTCTTATATATTTTTAATTTAAACGCAAACGAAACAAAGTGTACTATTGTTCTTCTACCTCTGTTTAAGATTAGTAAAATGTAAATTTTTGTTTGTTTTATGCGTAACTAAATAGATAAAACGGAAACAATATATTTATTAAAAATATAAGCATAGAAAACTGAAATAGATGATGTCAATATATACAGGTATATATAGGTATATATATATATCAACCCCAATGATCCCACCTTTCAAGCATACTATCTATACTGCGGTATATTACTGATGCCAAGGGAGACTTGGACTGCGCTGTTTAACTCTTATTATAAGAGCTCGTCGCTAGCCTAACCCTTGGTAACAGTAATTAAACAACAAAGCATATGTGTACATTATAATAACAATATATGTACATAATATACTGGTTTGCAAATTAATATACAAATGGAAATGACAAACAATTACCTATTAAGGTTGTATAATACAGTATATACCAAAATATGTACTTTTGCTATAAAAATATATAAATTACCCGTAGTCTATCATCTTGCATTTGGAAAAAGTAAACGTTCAGATTTTAGTGGTTACAACAGTCATAAACGGCATTTTCAATGCTAAAACATTTGCCAGGGTAGACATGAATGGCGGTCATCAATATTAACAAAATCACAATAATAGTCATTATTTCCCAAATACGCGTAATATATCGAATATTTTATTATTTACTAATTATAAAATTATATTTGTTATGTATATGTAGTCATCGTAATTGTGGTTAACTACTAACTCTCAAAAGATAGATTCTATTTATTTTTAAGTCAGAGTCCATAGCAACGCCCTTCGAGTCGTTTCTCTATGTGTATTCTTTGGTGTAAACTATTCGTTACAATAATTGGGCTACGTAAATTATATACATACTTATAGGAATTTTTTAAAGACACAGTTTTGACTTGTAACTTTTGACTTGTATTATGGAGCTGCTCCATAATGAGTTAATGAGCAATTTCCGATTTAAACAATATAAATTATTAAAACTATAATGATTCCACCTTTCAAGAATACTACCTATTTCGGTATATTACTGTTGCCAAGGGAGACTAGAACTTTCTTCTATATTGTGTGATTTTAGTATCAAGCCTTGAATATATTTTTGTTTTTCTTGTTCAGTTGTTTATTTTAAACTATTATGCAATATACGACCAGTTTCATATTAAGAGTGGAAGGCAAAAGACGTCCTAACTCAACTTGAAAATAATTATGAATATAAAATATGAAATAATTATAAGAAAAATGATTGTAAATGAACAAGCTGAGATTTTAAACGGCTGTTTTCATTGAATTGTTTCGAGAACATTTATATTTGTATTCATTTATATATCATTTGGAGGAACTCCTCAGCTATTTGGAGGAACTCCTCAGCTATTCGGAGGAACTCCTCAGCTATTTGGAGGAGCTCCTCAACTATTTGGAGGAACTCCTCAGCTATTTGGAGGAACTCCTTGAATTAGGACGGTTTTCTAATTCCACCCTTATTGAACTAGATGAGGAAAACTGTTGTCTCGAAACGCATTATAGAATAAAATATACTTAAATATATTGTATTGTTCTCCCTTAGAGCTTAAAACATATACTGTCTACCAAATATGAACATAAGTTTCCGACCAGTAGGTACTAGAAACATAGATAATAATGCATCCAAATTCCTTAAATCTTCTGATAAAATGCGTATTTGGGACATACATACATTAGCAATTTTTATCTACCACTGTAGTTTTCTTCAAGGAACCATTCGTTAACTTGTCTGTTTATTTTGCTAAACTTAATCATAAATCTTTTACACATTATGTTTCTTCCCAACATCTCTATATTGACTCAGTTCACCTGCTTCACAGATCACGAAGATCAAATGATCGGCTGAATTATAATTATAACTAAAAGCTTGTCAATGGTCTCAAACCCAAATAACAGACACGATTCCCCTTTTTATGAGTCTCACTATAAGTGACGTAACATTAACTGGTTATTAGTATTGAGAATATAAAGACCAGCTCGGGCTACACTATCTTAAAAATTGATAAATGCCAATGAAAGTTGTATTTTACAGTTACAGAATGAAATCCAGTTTCAATCATTATTTACTATTTAAACAAATTATTTCATAATTTTACTTCTTCTTTGTTTTATTCATATTTCATAAAAATTCTAAAAGAAATATTTTCTAATTTCGAAAACTTTTTAAAATAAATGAATAATGTATCACCTAAATTCTTATTGAATGTGTATTTGCATAATTATAGGTCAATATTAAATAAAAATGAACTTTGAATTTGTTTATAAATCAAAACAAGGAAGTGATTCAATTTCCAACATATAATATGTAATAAAAATATAGTATAAAAATGCTGTAAGCACTGAAATACTTCTTTAATCATAAACGTTTATAACAAAATAATATAGCATAAACAGAAATAATATTTGAATGAAACTAGGTTCAAAAATGTTGTTTGAAAATATTGATTTGAGGCATAAATAGAATTTCTTTAAAATTCAAGTGAATACAAATATCAAAACTTTATTAAAATGAGTACAAATTACAACACTCAAAAGTCATATTAAGCGTTAATGTACACATATCAAAATGTAGGTTTATAAATTAGTATATCATATATAGGAAACATATCGTGAGGGAAGTTATTTGAGCTGCATGTGAGTGTGAATCCAATGAATTGACGTTGTTCATATAGAAAGTACATTAGACAGTACAAAGCTGATCACTCAAGGATGGAGACATAATTGGTACGCATAATGTCAAAATGTCATTGACAATTTTACCAATATACGGTAAAACTAAAGTAATATACATGAAAATACAAAACACGTGTTAAGTTTCATTTATCAATGTTTAGCTCAGTGAGTATGTAGGTATATATTTTGAACATGGGAGAATGGTGAAATTCCCTCGTTTATACGCTTCAATACTTTTTTATAACGTAAAATGTAAATAAGTAAAACTATAACTTATCTAATGAACATAATTATATATCTGTGTATACTTGAATGTTTGTATGTACTGTTTTATACATATATAAACACTATGAGCCGAAAAGAATGAGGAGATTAGTCAATTATGTTTTATAGTATAAATCAAGGTTCTTGCTATTTCTGGACACTGATCCGTCTATTGATGTAAGTTTGGGGATTATGTAACTCATCAAACTTCCTATCAAGGTTGACTATAACAATCCAATGGCTAGGCCATGTCTGAAAGCGATCTAATATTACCAAGTTCACACAGTGTATTTAAAGAGAGAAATGAATTTATCAAATTAAAATAATTGGTGGTATATTACCTCTAAAATTTTAAATTTCACTCAAAAAGACAACTATTTAGTTTAACAAATGAGTAAAATATGAGTTCCTAATGATTGGTGACGTGTAACACTCCTTCCAATCGATCAATTATATTTGAATTAAATTAGAGTTAATAAAAGAGTCAATATAATATGAAGGCCAGTGCACACTGTACGTAGCACGGCGTGGCGCGGCACAGCGCGTAAAAAAGATAGAAAGCATTAAATCTTATGGGGCATGCACACCGAAAGCAGCGCGGCGCTGCGCGTCGAAAATCAATGATGAAAATTCCCAACTTTACGCGCGTCAAAAATCAATATTAACCATGGCTCACTGACTCAGTATACTGTCCTCCTTCTTTTCTGTTTA
>JAYRBW010122635.1:0-16868 GCA_036023295.1 Invenusta paracnida
TCGATGTTTGCACCTTGATATCTTGGGTTCTATAATAGTTATGAAGTTGAAAATTGACTCACTGATACATTTTGGGCGGCGCTCTATGATAGAAGTTAAATCATTGCAAAATATAAATTAGTTTTTAAATAGTAGTGGTTTAAAAAATGACCGTTCTTGTGGTATTCTAATATATTTTCTGTACGTAGGTTGCTTGCATGAGCTGCATGAGCTTACAACCTACTGCCGTAGGTTTAGATACTCAATATTCACAAATCCAAGTTTTATTAAATTTTCAATATTGATTGCTATTGGTTGAATGTGTGTGGTACATCACTGAATGACTTATTTTACTATTGAACATCAATTTATACAATCTATCCCATTAATTAATTTATAACACTTTTAACGATCCATTTTAAGGTTGTCTTTAACGATAAATAGTGTTTTTCTTTTTTTAATTTTATCATAAAGTAAACTTCATTTTATACATCGTTAAAACCATAGAATTATTATATGTAGTATTATTACTCTGTGATCTTAAACATGGTTTTCTTGCGCTTCCATATCGGGGCTGAAGGGTTGATTGTGCTTCAACTTTAATTTGAAAACTTCTTAATATAGAATATAGAGATTTGAAACTTCAAAGTTATTAAATTAGGGTATTTTGTAATATATTCCATTGAAAAAGTGGTAAAAATACTTTTAAATAAAAAATAGGTATTTTAAACTAAATTAAAAAATGAAATTGACTAATTAACATATATATAATTGTTTTCATATTTTCTGCGAGAAGAACCAAATTATTATTGTACTTTATGACTTATTATACGAAAATAATCAGTAACTGAATCATAAATTCATCGGTTTCGAGAAAGATATGATTTTTCGAGGACAACGCAATTGTTTTAATGCATTGAATTTATATTATGCTTTCTATTATTACGTTATCCGCGTGATTTTTATAGAATTAACTGATTTTTTACAAAAAGTGCTTTTTTATGGCGTGGTCACGTGACCATCCAGTTTGGTGCACAACAGTAAATATAATGTTTAAATGTGTAAAACTGTATTTTTTGAAAAATCACTTCCATGTGTATTACTTCATTTAAAAATCAGAGTAAACATGTGTCGAGAAAGCTCGGCCCCGGTGTCATGGCTGGGGTTAATATTCCACGTGTATTTCAATCATTATAGGTATTAAATATTGGTAATTTGATATGACATTAATTCGTTAAAATATTGTTTAAAAATATAAGAATGAAGAATTGCTACATTAAAATAATACGAAATATTACATTTCTACAAAAAATCACTATAAAACAAAAATATGAAAATTCATGAAACATAGCCTTATCAGATATAGTTTCATTAATTTTTGCAAATGGAAAGCATTGTTATAATTTACTTTTAATCGTTGCGAACATCAACGATTATATATCAAGCATTCAGTTTGATAAAGAGCATGAAAATATTTTCCAGATTTACGCAAAATGGGTGGAACATATATAACAAAATCTATGGGAAATGCATAGGATTATACAGCACTAATTCTTTTTATAGATATAAGTAATACTTGAAGAAATTGATGAAATATAAACTATAAATATATATATATATAAAACTAATACATATTTAAAGATTATGATGAATATTGGGAATGTTTTTCAAAAACGTATAAGCATCAAAACCATAATATACTTGATAATATTATTTTCATGCAACATTAATTATATAATTAATCTATTTAATTCAAAATTTAATTTAGCTATATTTTTGTCTATTATGTTATTTTCCATTTTAATCGATTTTTAATATAATTTTATGTATCTGGGTTCTAGTCCTTACAGATATATTAATACTATGTTGATTTTATCATGAATCATTTTTGTTGCTATTTTTAATTGCATCCATCGACTATATGTAACTATGTTTCTCTATAATTTATTTTTGCTTTTTCTCTCATTTTATTCTTCAGGAAAAATTTCATACATTTTTATTGCCAAACATACAAATATATAATTTTTGTAAACATTACATTTATTCTAAATGACTATAAATATTTTAAGTTATATATCGTTATAGCATTTTTTTACTTCTGATAAAAAAATTACATTTATTTAATAATTTAACAATTTAATATATAGAAATTGTACTACATCAAAACCATCAAATCATGAAAAATAATATTCTACTTCACGTTGCACTGTTCATATTGATTTTCAAATCTTTTAGCTGATTAATGTATAGCGCAGGCCAAACCCAATAGGGTCTATATTATAATGTATTGAATCGTTTTATTGGTATTTAAAACAAATTTATGAATAATATTTATTAATAAAAATGTCTCACTTAATCCGTAGATTGTATCAGAAAAACTAAATATCGGCGAAGTTAATTAAAAATAAAATAAAACTTTTAATTAGAAAAAATTAGCTGATGATATACATTTACGAGTATTATATAACATCTTCAAATAATTAGTTGGACACATTTTTAGATGATATTATCCATTTTAAATGTATATATATACTAAAAATGATGTCACCAGGCAATTTAATATGTATGTGCATCTGTAAATGTTACACTGCACGGCTTCAAAATACAAAATGTAAAAAATGTAAACACGTTAAGAACTCAAATCTCCCAATCTATATATATGAAATGAGTTAAGTCAGTACATATGATGTCACTGCATATCTTATATAGTTACTGAATAAATTCATGAACTATATGTTGCATCATCTACAAACACAATGACCACACTGCTTCAGAGATATATATGAATAACTACAATAATCCCACAATGTTTCTATATATAAAAGAAACCATCATTTGAAATATACTACCGAATAACTTGGAAATTTGCCTGGACAATCAACGTTCACTACTATTGCGCAATAGTTGCTAGCTCAATTCTCACCTCGGTTTGCGGAATTCAATGTACTCTAATTCATTCGAGTTTGGTTGTCACCATTGTATTATAATAAGATAACGTATAGGCACATGATCGCTGTACCGAGAAGGATACGAGAGAATAGTTAGTTACAATAATGAACTTGTGTAAATAAACGATCCATTATAGAAAATAAATATTAGGAACGTTAAGTTGTATTCCTTGCAGTTTCCAGTAGGATTTGTTTTTGGCGTATAACATTAAATAAACCAATATAAAATATGACTGAACAAATTTACTGAAAGTAAAAAAGTAATAACAGAAAATGTAGGTATGATCCACGCAATGATATTAAAACTCTAAAATATTTGAATGCAAAATTATATTTTAAAATAAAATTACTTTAAAAGGGTATATTTTGATATGTTCTTTCATAATTCGTTTTACAGATTATTGTAAATAAAAATAACGTAAATCAAATGAAATACAAAAGAACTTTTATACGAGTAATAATTATTGTCACCTATAAATATTTAAATATAAGAATATTAATACTTTGTCAACTTTTAAATAAATATATTTTAATTGATGCATGTACTTTACAAATGTTTACATGCATAATAATAATTCGACAATTAATTAATTAATAATCCATTTCAAACTTGTTACATACCCTTTGATTTGTTAGTAAATTTAAATAATTGAAAAATTGTAAAATAATAGAAATATAAATACTTAACTTGAAATTTTGTACTGAATTTTTTTATATCAAATATTCCCCTTGAAATGGGATAAAAAACGTTTTAAATCCTATAATAATGCAAAATAGTACAATACTATGTTGTCATGCGAATAAAATGTATCTGTATTTATAAAATTTGTATTTATTTGTAGTTATAGCTATATTAAATAATTGCCTTGATATATTTTAAAAGATCTTTGGGAATAGAGAACAATCGTTAGAGTTACAGAGGCTGTTTAATACATTTATAAAAATATACTAATATCACTATACAATATAGCTATTAATATTATGATAATTAATAAGTTTGAGTCCCTTTAAACGTACTACTGGCAATAATTTATGCGATAATCAATAGTTTTCAGTTCGGAAATGTATAATATGCGCTTAAATAACACGTATAATGCTTTATAAGTTATATGATTTTAGTAACATATTTTGAAATAATCGCGAAACATCTGGCAGTTACTTGGTTGACGCTCAAGTTTATACGAAGCACAAAAGCTGGTTGTATTAAAGCCTTAACATTTTATAAACTCAATATTGCGATGCGAGGATAACTTTGTAAACTGTTCTATACTCGATATAATGTAACTTTTCTAACGAAAGAACTGGTGGGAAGCATTACGGGGTGAATGAGCTGATGTAGCGCCCCCTCCATACCTAAACTGGGAGTGAAACATGTTATTGTAGATAGGTAGGCTATAGCTTGCAGAGGTCCTCCCTACATGAGTTGGCTCAATAGGGCACGTCAATAATGGGGGTTCAATGTTTGTCGAGCTTATCATAAGCATACAATGGAGCAGATAAGGGCCGCTCAATTTATTTCCTTCTTTATATTGCTTCCAAATGTAGAATTCTCCCGCAAATATGTTACGAATATATGTATGTATATCTTTTCGATTTAATATAATATTATTCACCTCCTGAATAAAATGGCCATATATATTATAGATATGGAAGAACACTTATTCGCTATATTTCGCTGTTCAAAGTATTATTATTAAACATGGTATTATATTATTCTTGTATTATAGGTTGTGCATTTATTCATGTGTGTGTTGGTGTATGTATTCACGTATTTCCATTTTACACTATCATGTGAGACAGCAAAAATAGTTGACTACCTACCATATATTTTATAATTAAAGGTATATATATATATGCAAAAATATATTTAATTAAACATACAGATTAACATGTTACACATGGTTATAAAGAAAAAATATCCATCAGTTCAGAAATCGGAAAATCCTAATTAATAAGTTAAAAATGTAAATTATGGAAGTTATTCTTAAACTTAAAATGTAAAAATAACATTTAAAATATAGAGATAAACATTTTCAAGAACTATTCAGGTCATAGAGATTGACTAACTAACATTATTTAAACGTTATCTATATTTCTTTGATTCGGATTATTTCATTTACAAATTTCACTTGTTTATATAAATAAAGTTTTTTATATACAAGTTATATACAACTTTTGTTATTGTTGTTTTAAAATATGCACGACCTAATATATTCATATATATAAATTAATATAATATAGCTATTACTTTCAGAAAAGAATTATATGGCAATATATGTTCTCCACATTTAAAAAACGAAATATGTAATATATTTACTTTGGTAAATAAACAATAAATAAATAATTTTTAACCCACATATATTAATATATTAACCCATAATATAATATATAATTTATGTTTACATGTTGCCCCATAAAAATTGCAATTGCGTTATACTTTTGTGTAATATTTTAATATTAGTATATATTTTATTATTACATAAAATTTGTAAACTTATTTAAATAATATTTTAAAGTGTGTTACTCGCAAAAGACTAAAAAATCCTATTAACGTCTGAAGTCAAATAAATTTTAAAATCAAAAATGCAAACGTACTATAACTTGAGTATAAAATGCACTATACTACTGTTTTGCTGTTACTGAGACTTGTATACAGCTGTTTCATCTTTATTAGGAAACAAACCTTACTGAAACCACAAAACACAACTAAATAATAACATATCTTAAACCTCACAGCTTAGTATTAAATCAAATCATTTGCATATATATTGGATGGAGGAATTATCATGATTTATGAGATCGAACAAAAGAAAAACGATTAAAAAAACATTATATGTATATAATATCATTTAATATACCGATTTCGTTTAAATTACATAATTTACCATTAAATCCCACCACCTTTCTATTTTGATCTGTAAAATCGTTATAAGTTCTTGATTGTATTATTTTAACAACATAATTTGAATTACATAGCACAATAGACTTTTTAACCACGATAAAACAATTTTTTTTTTCAAAAAAATACAAACTATTTTAGTCTTATATTCATTATGGAATTTATTATACTTTAATACTTGAAGTTATAGTAGGTATAGCTTATAAATATTTTTTTACTATTGAAATACAACATTTATAAAATAGAAACTTATAAGGCATATATATATATATAAAACATATAGTTTTAATATACACCTTCGCCAAATAAATAGGCATTTAATTTTTAACGATTTGTAGAATTTTGAATAAGCTATTTTTTTTTTGTTGCATAGATCGACATTCTTTATATTATCAAAACTTAGGTGTTCGTATATTACTGTAAAAAATTAAATTAGATTCTATCAATAAAACAACGTTGTCTTTATCGGAGTTAGATCTTCTATATGCAGTATTAAATACTAATTATAATTTGTCTTTAATAATAATTATGATACATGGTTCGATTTTCTCGATTTTGCACAGGGTAATTTTATTCTTAAATTAAAAGTAAATATTGTTTAGTACAAAATAGAAACAAATGATAACGTATGATTAATAGCATAAATATACATACGAGTATATATAATTTTAAAATGTATATTTTCATAAATAGTTTAACGTGCAAAGTTTTTTTTATTATTAAAATTGATTTTACCTCATTATAAAAATACGTTCTTTTATTGATCTTTCCCTAAATATAATTACATCGCACATTTGAAATAAAAAATAAATAAAACTGTAAATATCTAATTATTACAGTGGTAAAAATGGATCTAGCAAATTCACATTTAACATATTTCTAGCAAATTATACATTTCGTTACAAAAAATAGAAAAAACAAGGTTACCAGTGCTAACGAATAGGTGGATATCTTAATCTTAAGAAACAAAGAAGTAATATTAAGAGAAAAATGCAGATTAGTAAAAGTAGTATAGGGTGATTTAAAAAAACGAACCCCTTTTATAAAAAAAATGTATCAATTCTTATATTCATAAGAGTATTTGAATAACTGCTGCACAGCGTGCAAATTTCATCTGACTTGATACACAATGTTAACTATTTCTATCACATGTACACATACATACCTATGTAGTTGTATAATTAATTGAATTAATAAATTCTAACATATTTCAACTGGATTCTTTTTATAAAAGGGGTTCGTTTTTTTATCACCTTGTAGTCAAATGTGTAGTCATTACTATATATAACAACAAACAAACAGTTATTAGTGTATCACACCACCGTAACGTTGTAAATTAGTGCACTTAATTTACTCATGACTCGAACAGCGTCTCTGTCAAATATGTAGTAGGAAGATAATTTTTTTTAATCAATTATATATATATATATATATATATATGGTTAACCCCGCTAATATACTTATAATATGACGTAAATTGCATTTACGCTTTGCCGGGATATAATTAATTAATCGATAATTAGCTCAATGTTGCAGCGCAAATCAGTTTGTTAAAGCCAGAAATAAGTACCGGGGTTCGAACTTGCTACCTTCAGGTTTGATGGCAGGAGTCCAACCCTCTTGGCTTATTCCTGGTTTTAACAAACTTATTTGTGCTGCAGTATTGAGCTAATTATTGATTGATTGTTTAGTTTAAGCATATTATGTAGTCAACTAAATATTAAAGATTTATGTATATTGTATATTGTATACATCCCAGTAAAGCGTCAATTGAATTACCCTATATTACAATAGGAAGAGTTTTTAGGTTTATTAACTATCTCTTAAAAGTATTCATTCATTGGTTCCATATATCAATCATATTCAAATCAGTTACCTATATACATATATGTGGATTACACCTTTTGCACATGACGAATAGACTTACCTCTATCTCTGAATTCCTGAGCAAGAGGCGGCAACGAAGCAGGTGTATGATAGCCGCTACTACTGCCAGTCCAACAAGATCCATTTACCAATCCTGCTGCTGCTTGAAGATCTAATTCAGAAGGTTGGAAGTGATGGTCCGCCGTTGTTAAGAGACTGTAACCATTCCCGTAGTTCCCAGAGGTCACAGGGGTGGCAGTGTGATATCCAGACCAGTTGAGGTGACTTTCGGGAGGCATGCGGTTGTCGGATGTGTGATAATAAGCTTGGGGGTATTGCACATGGGTCCATTCGTAAAACCCAGGTGGACGAAAGCTATCTCCAGGAGTGTTGGAGGTATGTGCGGTATAGTGACCAGTGGTTTGATATCTAGGCGGAGAAGGATAAACACCAGGAACCATGACACCGCTGGGATAAGTTTGCGGAGTTGGTGTAGAGTGCTCCATGTAAACAATGGGTTCCTCAGGCGTCGTTGTTGGCCTGTTGGAGCTGACTCCTGCACACAAATGATTATTCGCCATTGGTCAAAGTGTAGAGTGCACTGAGAGACGGGGAGCCAATCAAAATATTGATAAAATGCACCACAGAGGATGTTGAAACCTGTTCAGACTACTTTTTGTATTTAATTTTCAGACTAAGTTTTTGCTCGATTTGCACTTTTTAGCACATATAATATTATTAGAATACAAATCCCATCATGTTTATAAAACAAGGTAACTGAGTGCCTTTAACATAGAAATAGAACATACATATAAATGTAAGTATAATAAAAAACTAAATTATGTACAATTTTTATAGGATATGTTGCAAATTTATACTGTTGCGCATTATATATATAAGTATTACAAAAATAAATCATATGAAAAAATGTATAATTTGTGCAAGGTTCTACAATCATTAAATTTTTCCATATATAAAAAAACTTGTAAGCACAACATTTACAACTGTCAACAATTTTATAAAGTTTTTGAAAATATAAAAAAAATTTAGAAAAACACTTAATACGAAGAATAAATTCCGATATATTTTTAAAATGTAATATATATTGTAAATCCATAAATATTACGATATAAAATATACTAACTAATATGTATGGAGTACAGAATCAATTATTCATTAGGTACTCTTTGCTATATATATTACGTAAAATTAATTTTGTTTAATTTGAATTTTAAAACAAATAAATAAATAACAATTAACGGCAACATTTACAATTTATGGTACTGACTTTCATTGCCAACTTAAAGAAGAATATCTGCAGACCAAGCATTAAAGTAGCATAATATAGGACTAAGATGTAAGGAAAAACCGTACGAAATCTCAGCTAAAACAGATTGCACAGGACACACATAAATAGTAGGTTTTTGTTCATTTATCCAGTAAACAACCTTTCTTTTTTCATTTCAATCATGGCTTTTTCAGTTGCCAAATAATGGATATATTATTACCTGCTATTAAATCTATTTACCTGTATGATTTATCAATCATAGTGTTCGAATTTTAAATTATCGCACACATAGTGAAAAAGAAAGTAATATATTAAGCACAGATAATATATCACAGGTTTTCAACTCTTATTGATTTCATACACATCGCGCTGTAAATTTTTTTCAATAGAAAATTGTTTTATTTTAATAAATTTTATGTAAATAGGCTGGCAGGCTAAAAGTAGTTTCCATATTTCTATAAAATTAATTTTAAGAGCAAATACATATATATATATATTCATACAAATTCAACATACGTCTGTAAATTATAATTTATTGTCTGTATATCTAAATCTGTTTTTATTAAAAACTGTTTCACTGCTGTCAGCTTCTAAAACAGTATTTTCATAAGCTTTCGGGTAGGCGAATAGTGGTATTGAGCTTTATGAATAATTTATTAGAGTTTAAACTCTTTGATATTAAGTGCAATGCTAATTTATAGACAAATTTGTAATGATGTATTCTAAAAATCCTATAAAAAAAATTTGATTTTCTTTATTCTATTAAAAAAACTGTGTGAACAATATACGAATATAAAATATATACAAGTGATGATAAACTTAATCTTCAAATTATTTAAGAAAAACTAATTTCCAAATATAATTTGACGAACTCAAGGTCCAAGTTTGATATAAAAAATTATAAAAAAAAATAGTTATTGAAACTGCAGCTTATATTAATTAAATAATACTATATATATCTATATTAATATATATATACTATATAAATACTATATAACCGTAGATACTGAATAATGTATTAATAACTAAATCGACAATCTATAAGAAAAGTCAATAGCAAAGTTTGGTTTTCTATAGTGACCATTTTATCAGAATTTTTCCTTTATTATGCTTTACATTAGTTTGAGAGACAATAAATATTTAAATGCCTCGCAAGAGAAACATACAGCAAAAAATCAATAAAATGGCGGAGATTAAATTAGCTATTGAATTTCTAATTTCGTACATCTACTATGTTTATAATTGTATTATGCGATATCTATTGAAACCATTGAAAACTATAGATATTGACCATTATAATAAACTACTACAATGATTTATATTATTCAATATCTATATGGTTAAAATCATATAGTAATTAATTACTCTATGATCAAAATATAATTTGCGAACTTATTTATTGATACGAATTAAAAATAAAACATGAATTTTAGTAATGAATAGTAACTTTAGTCAGATAAGAAACTCAAATACGTAGATTTTCAAAAAGAATGCATAAAACTTTGAGAGAATCGATTAACTTAATAAATATAAAATGCTGCAAAAAAGTAAAACAAAAATTATATTTTAAAATATTTTAGGCATATCAATAATATCAATTGTAAATAATATAGTTTTTGAGAAAATTTGAAACTTTTTTAATTGACATATGTTTTGGAGGGAGCCTTTCCTAAATGTCGAACCTGATGCAATATTTTCAAGTTACCTAGCAAATTCTTTATAATTTTAATATCTAGGCTGCAGTCTTACTAAAGACATGCATATATTATGTTAAAGATGAGTTAAATCAACTTTTGATAATAATCGAAGAGGGAAGTGTGAACAGAAGAATCTCACCATGATAACTTTGATTGCCCCGGCCCTATAATGAAGAAATTAAAACTAGAAAAATTCGAATGGGAGCTGTTAGCTCTCCGAAGGATCGCTACAAAGACGATCTGTTTCGAAAGTCGGCTTTTAAAACCCCTGAACTGATAAGTGTTATCATTACTAATGGGTTTGCAGCAGCACATACTTTTGTTGCGTTCGACTCGACGCTAAACTCAGATGAGAAGATAATGCATACACCCTTCCCTCTGTTTCAAATCAATCAGTCAACTCCGCCATGCCATATCATAAAGATTAGCGCTGCATTCGACGGTTATCGGTTATCGAAGAGTAAATTTACAAGAGCTCTCGGCTTGATACTGAGCCAGGAAAGAAGGTACTACAACCCATCGGTTTATACTGTAGATAAGACAGCCTGTACACCCGCAATGTCATTGATCCGAGAAGAGGGGAAGAGAAGGAGAGGAAAGGAGTACCCACCTTGTATTCTCTGACCTTATCTTCGTTGAGGGGACCACTCTGAAGCGCTGATGAAGTTCTCTTCCAGTCTTCCTCTCAACAGATCCGCACAACGACTGGCCTTTGGTTCCACATGTACAGCCTCTTATCTCTCCTTCTGCCCCCACGAGCAAAGATGCCTGAAAAGAACTGCATCACTGATAAGGAGTCCATCGTCAGTTCGAACCTGTTCCTTTTCAAGCAACCAATCAGACTGCAACAGCCTTATCAGTAACTCCCGAATTCTTGCTCTCCACTTGCGAAACATCCTCCTCCCTTCACTGTTTACAGTTACGGCATTCTTTTGTCACATGCTTCAGGGCTCCAGCTCTTCACAATCACACAAGCACACAATCGAGGTTATTTGTTTTACATGTTACACACATAACTAAATATAAGTAACTGCTTTGGGGGTATTATATTTGAGATATTATACCTAGTTGGATGCTCTTGTCTCGTTGAACTTAAATTATATTTTAAGTGTGCGATGTTGGAATCTTTGTATACACTGATTGATAAAACCCTTCTACAAATAAAGATAGAAGAGCAGAATAAAAAATGTTTAAAAAATCAATATTTTTAACGATTTGTGAATTGCATATGACTTTTTAAACAAACAAATATGTTGATTTTTTACCGTATTTATAAGCTGAATAATCTCTATTACATTTTTTTAATAAATGTATTCATTATATTTAAATATTTTTATTCTTTTGTTGATCATTGCTAAATTTTATATTTAATATGACACATTTTTCAAAACAGTATCGAGCGTTATATTCTAGTATAATACTAACATAATTGTGATTATAAAATACAATTGCAATTATATCAAAATAAAATGAAACAAAAACTATACTTATAATAATTTCTTATACTTATTCCATTAAAATATAGTGTCAAATCAAACCGGTTAAAAATAATTTCCATAATGGAAGTACTTTTCAAAGGGTCTAAAAGTTTATTACACTATTAATAAAATAATGAAAATAATAATTATAAGTGAGTATTTTTTATATTATACTCCTATTATCTGTCTTCTAACTTTTTTTCACATTTCATTATTTTCATTATTTTCATAATTTTAATAATCTGGATGTAGTCTGCTATTGAGTCAATTAACTCATTTTTATTTAAAAGATTTAAACAATAAAAAAATACCTCATTTTTCAAAGAATATTTTTTTAGAAAAAATCTCATTTGGATCGTTAGTGAAATTTTTTCATTGTTCATTTTATTAAGTATGCGCTACAACGAAACTCAGTTTGCTTAATTCATTTAGTTTAATGAAAATAAATTTTCTACAGAATACAAATATATTTTTACCGAATTCTTGTTTTGGACATTATTAAACATTTTAAAAAATACATTAATAATCAATTTCTAAATATTATTGATGTTATGAGGTATTAAAAACAAAAAAATCAATATTGAACAGTAGTAACAATTAATTCTTGTTCTTAAAAGTAAGATGTACACTAAACTTTAAAAACTATTTTATTTGTAATTGGTGAAAACAATTATAATTTTATTAGATTAGAAAATTTCCCCTTCTGTCCTTATTGTTGAATATTTCTGGACTGGAATCTCACTCAACTATATTATAATGTGCTTACGTAATAAATGTGCATTTATGTATGTAGATGAATTAGGAAAATCGTTATAATGATAAAATGATAAAATGATAAAATTCATAAAATTCTTTACTCTATGATAAAATTATATATTTTTATATTAAATGGTGGTTTTTCATGAGTAGCTTCATGTGTTGTATAAATAATGTGTTATAATATATGACGTCTTTTATAATGTACCTCTATACTTTGTAATCATGAACTTTTATTAAATAGATGTTTGTAATATATGTTTTCAGTTCCGAATGAGATAATCGTACTTCAACGATCAAAATTTAAAATAGGTGCCAGTCTTTCACAAATGGCAATGCTAAATTGAAAATATTTGCGAAATTATCGAAATTTAAATTAAGACAGCTTCATAAAAATTAAATATGGTATTATCACAGTTCAAAGGTATGCACAGTTTTTGATATTGACTTTTAACAGCGTAAAAACTGTTAACTCGTAAAAGCTTGTTAGACAACCTTAAATCAAATCTAGAGCATCAATGTTCAAAATGAGATTCTTAGATATTAACCGCTAGTAAATAGAATTTAAATTAAGTAATTTGCTTTCTGAAATTCAGACGAATTTAGGAATTTAACATTTAACGTATTTTTCCTAAAAAACTTAATTTTCTATATGTAATATCTCAAATCTAATTAACAATACATTTATTATATACAGGGTGGCCGAAGTGTAAAGCAAAAATTAAAGTAATCATTACATAGAGAAAAAATAAGCAAGTTTAATATCCATATAAACCGTTACTGAATAAATTTAGGGATCATTTCAAACGAATAAACACTAATGAAATAATGAAGAAAACTATTTAAATTGTTCACTATCTTTTTCGACACGCAGTTTCATTCTGTGCATAATGATCGGCATATTTTTATAAATGTCAATATCAATTGATTTAATTTGTTCGTGATGGCTAACCTCAGTATTGAGGAATTGTTTGAGGATTGTGCGGAAAAACGATATTCTTGAGGACATACAAAGGAAAAAAGTAAGGTGGTGCACGTTAGTAATTTGATTGGCACCCTGTGCCTAATCCACCGTCTAGCAAAATAGTAGTTTAAAAATTGCAGGACGAATGCAGGGACGCAACATCCTGATGTTGATTCATTAGCTTGGGCAGCATAAATTATTGTAATATTTATATAGATAAGACACACCAGTTAGATTCCCGTAAAAAGTGTAAGGACCAAATATGTATTATGCTTCTTGAAGACAATGCGCACCAAACAGTCAGCTCAAGTAAATTGACTTTTTTATTGAGGATATAGTTTTCATTCAAGAAAACACATTTTTGTATATTGACAGGCCATTTAATTTAAAAGTGGCCTCATCTGACCAAATAATTCAATCTGGTATTATTGGGTGAGCATCCAACATCTTTTAAACGTCATGCACGCCTCTACTCGTCTATCCAGGTCATATTTATTAAAAACTTAACAGAGGAGAGCAATGTAAGGTTTATTGAACTGTAAACTGGGATACTGCAGTGTGATCAGTATTGACAGATAAGTGCAACTCGAATACCTAAATCGAACTCGGATAAATGATATGCTACATATAGCTGTTCAAATAGACAAAATCCATGAACAACTAAAATTTTATTCTATTGATAGTAAGGTGTTTGGAAAAAGTATGATGTTATAACATTTAGAAAATACTTATTAAATAAATGATATTAATATTTAAAAAATATATAAATTAAAATCCTTAAATTGTCTACTGTATCTGGTTGTTTAAATATATATAGATAGAACATACATATATATATAGAACAAAATGCACATATAATTAAAATGTGATACATACTTCAATTAGTAAGGTGTAATGCAAAAGTAGTATGAAAGCAAAATTTTATATAAATTACACAGCTTTTATAATGACATTTATGAATTTGGAATATTTTTAAGAGTGGAATAATGATAAAAACACAAAACTTTCATAAAAATTGACATAGTGACAACTCTTGCCTTTCTTACTTTATATTCCCTATACATAAAATAAGACTTGTGAGTTTTATACCTCAGCGTATTTCGGAAAATACTGTGTTAGCCATAGAGATTGAATAACTAAATATTTAAGTTTATGTATTTTTATGGTTTTAATCAAATGACGCTTTGGAAACTGTATACAAAATAATTTACACGATATTTTTCTCAATTTAATATCATGAATATTTAAGACTAACAGATATTTTTATATGATATAGTTTTTATATTTTTATTTTACTTTTACTTTTAAGAAAGATTATGACAATATATATGTATAAACGTTGGAAACTAATATGAAGTAATAACAATGCTTAATACCCAAAACACTAAATACTAAAAATTCTACCAAAGGTTTAAAGTCAAGTATTCATACAAAAATGTGTCTAATGGAATCTTAATCCCCTGCATACCGGAGCGTGACCGTAGGTATATAGGATAGATATATTTACTACTGTACGCTATAGGATGGTCACGTGACCTTGGTAAAAAAATCCCGTTTATGTAAAAAAATAGAATTTGAAAAATCAATGAAATTGTTTTATATTTCGGTACTTAATAAAAGTGAATTATTGTTTAAATAATTTTCTGTAATATTTGTGATTTATTGCTATTCAAAAAAATAATAGCAATTTAATAATAATTATTTTATTTTAATTAAATTTTTTGTATAATTCATTATTATTTTTTAATGGAATGTGTTACAAAATATCCTCTTTTACCTATATGCCAAGTTTCAAAACTCTTCTCATCCATTTTTTAGTATCTTTGAGTAAAACATACTAATACATTATCTAAATAAGTAATTGGAACAACCAATAGTTATTGTATTGTTTGAATTTAATCTCATGATATATATATAGTTCCACCCTGGTGTAAATTAACACAGATTTTCACTCTTAATGATTTCACATACATCGGGATGTAAATTTTTCGTCAATATAAAATCATTTTATTCTTATTTATTTCATGTAAATGGGTTAACAAAAAGTATTAATTATCACATGCTAGAAGTATTACCTGATTGAATATAAAAAGTTGTATAAGTCAATAATTTAAAATTTTATTCACAACAAATTTATAACAATTAACAATTATTGATTAATAAATTTTGTCAAATGTATATATACCAATTCTGAAATGTAGTATATACTTTTGTAATGTTGTATATATTTCCTGGAATGTAGTATATACCTACTAAAAAAACTAAGAAATGTACAAAATGAGAAAACTACTTATTCAAATTAAATGTACACTTCTGAAACAAGTATGTCGGCCTTGTAGAAGCAGTTGGTAGATACTGAATATGTTTTCCTTCAATCGATGACAACATTTCTTCCAATTAATTGTTTGGAATTGGGAAACACAAGTCATTGTTTTCGAGATCGCTGATATATATTTTTGACATAAATTATGAAAGTGAATTGCGCTCTGTCATAGTCTATTGCACTATAGGGTTCAGCTTAGAGACGTAGGATTTAAAAAGTCGAACAGGACAAAAAGATGACTGCGTTTTCATACATTTGTCCTCCTATCGCAGATTCGAAATCAGTAACGTGATTTTTCGTTGCTTCGTCGGTAACTTGTTCCAAATAGTGCCTATTTTTTAAATTTGTTTTATAGCAAATGTTTCTTTTATCAGGAAATATATATTTTCACATCCCATCCGACAGAAAAATAGCATAATAACCATCCAAACCAGCAGCTGCAAGTGCTCAGGAACGTCTGGTTGAAGGATGGATATGATTTTGGTTATCGTTTCCGGAGGGATTTGCTCGTAATGCTCGTCGCAGTTCTTAGCCTCGGCTTTCAGGGATTTGCAATATGAAAAGAAAATTTTCCTTGAGGAAGCAAATTCTTTATCTTTCGTAATGTCACAGTAGTCTGGCCCAAGAATTTTAGACAGAATTCTATTGATAGAATATTGCATAGAAATAA
>JAYRBW010122646.1:0-16867 GCA_036023295.1 Invenusta paracnida
GATACGTATAAAATATTCGTCTCCGATACGTTACAATGTAACCATGAAACCTTGAGACCGCAAAGTGTTCGTATCCGATACATACAATTGTTTGCTGGGTCGAGTTTACAATAACTTCCTCTCCTGATGAATATAGTGACATGAACGATACTACACTTTACTTGCGTTGCAAAGTTGTTAAAGCAGATGGTAACTCCGGCCATGCAGCCCGATGCACAAAGGGTGAAGGTTTTTTTAAGAGATGTGCATTTGAAGGATACAAGGTACAAAAAGTGTATCAAATTATTATTTAAAAAATATGTAAATGTTATGCAATTTAAGTCTATTAGAAACATTATAGTATTATTCTAATTCTGATATTAATATTTAAGTTAATGATGTTATATTATTATTCAGAACAATAAATTTACATAAATTTACATATAAAATGCTTAAAATAATAAAATATTTTACCTAATTTGCATATTAAATCAATTTAAAACACAATTCTAATAGATACAAGATTTTGAATATATACAATAAATAAGTTATAAGGCACAAAAAGATATAATAAGTTTTACGTTCATATGCAACATTTTTTCCAGTAAATATTTGTTATTTTATTATAATAATCTAAATTAAGATTGAGTTATTATGACCTAACTACTATGGTTACAAGCGCCATTGCGGTAATTACGAAAATGGGTGAAAATCAAGCTGTCGAAATTATTTCTCACAAACCAGAAATATTTATCGAGCGTACATTAGCAATCATTAAACCAGATGCAATTCATAAAGCAGAAGAAATTGAAGATGTTATATTAAGGTCTGGATTTAGCATTTTACAGGTATAATATATTATTATTTTTGACTTTGTCTTTGTGCTCTGCTATATTAATATTTTTAGTCATTTTATTTAACTTTAAGGCTATTTAGTATATAATATAAAATGATACACATTTTTAGACTTTATCGAAGTTTTATACAAACCTAGATCAATAAACAAAAGTTTGTGGTTATATTGATTCAATTTAAAATTAAATGGGATATATTTAGTTTCTAATACTATAGACATACTTATACTAGACTAAATATACAGTTTAGTTTGATAAAAATCATGTCTCAGAAACTTTTGATTTCAGTTTTACTATTACTATATTGCTATAAACATATTAACTACAACTAATGCCAGGCATGCCATATCATGACAAAATATCAGAAAATATTTGAAAATAATCATGATTCATAATATAATTAATATAATTAATAATTTTTTTATAAAGCTAAACAGTAAACTAACGAGTTATAAGAATATTATATTTTATAGAATTAAATTTTATAGTTCATATAATAGACTAAGATATAATGCTCATCTCATTATTTCTATTTGGTTTAAAATAGAATTAAACATATGTTGGCATATTACTTAGAATATAGCCTAAATATATACATATATTTAAGGTGGTATATTATTTTAACATATATTATTATAAAGATTTAAAAAAATTGTTTAAATCTTAAGATAATTATATTTTTGATTACCTAATATTTTAATAATATCTTGATTAATTTTTTTATAAATAACAAAAACTAAATAGAAAAGCCACTCTATTAACAATAATTAAAATAAAATAAAAATATATATGCTATATATATAATAATATTAATAACTGATATATTATTATAATTATAATGCAATATATCAGATATATATAATATAATCTGTTATTCAAAGTTATATCAGTTAAATACATTACAAATATTTAGATTTAATAGAAAATTAGCCTATTCTTATAGAAATAAATAAAAATATAAAAAACAATTTTTTTAGGAAGATATTAGTTTATTTAATTTCAAAATATACTTATTTCATATATAGTTAACGATCTATTATAATAAAAGATATTCAAATATGATTTAATTTTATAATAGACATATCTAGTTTGATAGACATGTATAATATACTGCATGATATTATAAAAAATACTATCTTAAAAAAGATATTACTTAAAATTATATTATATTATTTAAAAAATATATAAACCTGTAAAATATATACAATATTGAAATACTCTTATAAAAATAATATAATGATATAGTACAAGTTATTTATTTCAAACAATCTATTTATAGTCACATAATATAATTTATCTATATTATTTTTATAAAATATAATTTATTTAATTATTATATATTTTTCTCCTATTTAAAAAAATTTAAATTAATGTAAATTTAATTCTTCCTTTTTTAACAAGTTTTTTTATCTAAAATCACTGAAATAATTTTTAGAAAAAAAAATCCTATTGCCAATATCATAATTATAAAGATTTAATTGACTCACTCCCTCTGGAGTCAAAATCTGAGCATTGCTTGTATATTCAGCTGTTTTACTATTGACAAGTCATATTCTTTACTGCATGGTAATAAACTGGTATTTAATAATCATAAAAAATATGGATTTTCAGACAGACAAATCTAAATGATATAAAACACTGATATAAAAAGTAAAACTATAGAAATATGTGCCTAAATGAGAGCTACAATAATATGTAACATGTAGGAGTATAGCTGAATTAATAATAAAGTTTTCAAATAGCAATTTTTCATAATTTTGTTTATGAAAAAGCATGCAAATAATGCTTTATTGATTATTTGCCATTCACTTTTCAAACAGAGCATCATATACAACAGATTTTCACTCCAGAGGAGCAAGTGAATCAATTAAATCTCTATGGTCATAATGTTAATATATAATATTTTAAATTAAAACAAATCCATATACCATTGTATTAAATATTATTTTATTAATAATTTTTATTATTCAATTTGTATTTGTATTTTTAGTTATTATTAATTATTATATACTGTTATTAATAAAGATATTAGTCTATACTAAAAGTTAATTTATATAGAATAATGTTTTTAATAATATAATTTTTAATATTATATACATTTATAAATAATTTCAACTTTCATTTATATATTATAACAAAATATTTATTTACTAAGTAAAAATAATAAAATAGTTTAATACTGTTATATACTAAATACTAAATATTATTTCTTATTAATATCATGGCCTTTTATATTGATAAACATATTATTCTATACTAAAAGTTAATTTATATAGAATTTTATTTTTAATAATATAAGTTTTAATATTATATACATTTATAAACAATTGCAACTTTTATTTATTTACTAAGTATAATTAATAAAATTGTTGAATACTGTTACATACTAAATATTATTTATTATTAATGGCATGGCCTTTAGATTATTTTTAAGTATCTCTAAACATTTCTTTTTCATTGGAGCAAATGGAAATATATGCCAGACTTTTATGATTTAGCAAAACAATATTGAATAAAAATCAATTTAATTTGAATCATAAATAATTAAACTCAATGTCATAAAATTACTACATAATTCAAAATTAATTATTCTTTCTTATATTAAAATTCTGGTATATTTTTAGATTTCTTTGACATATGATATAAACAAATGTGACTTAATTTTATTTATTTGAGCATTAATTATGACTAAATATCATTTTTTCAAATTACTATCCAAAATATAGTATTAGACAGCCTTCTGTCACAAGAAATCTACTGGAAATAAAAATAAAATTTTTAATTATTTATAATAATTATTAATTAAATTTGACATCATTCTGATTATTGTTTTCGAGTTTTTATATATATTCAAAAGCAGTTATATATCCTATACATAAATACACTTTTTTTTCTATACACTGGGTGATTCTTATCTTTCAACTGATTTGACTAAATTTAGAAAAGTATAGTTTTTTATTTTATCTAACTATATAAATTATACATACAGTGTATTACTTTTATTGCCTAGATATATGTAATTGTGTTAAATACATTGTATGTTTGTTTAATAAAGAGAATATTACTACAGTGTGTGAGTGTCTGACATATTACGAACTCATTTCTGGGAAAATGATGAGGAATTATACTAATTTTACAAATAAAAAATGGTATCAATTGATTTGCCATTACATTGGACTGTTAGAAAGTAGGGTGAATGTTTCATCTAAAATTTAACAAGGAACCACCTATTGCTTGAATGTTAAAAGATTTGACATTTAAATTCCTGAAAATTGCTCCTAAAGAATCATAGTGTGAGGAAATAATTGGTGTAATTTGTGGTAACCCTACTACTTCACAATGTACATACAGTGCCACAAATGGTAAATATCTCACAATCCACCATCTGTAGTGTTTTGCATGTAACAGGTATCAAGCCATGAAAGCTTGCTAAAGTACATTTGCTACTTCCAACATTCAAAATATACAGTATTTTGCCAGCAAATTCTAAATCAGGATTCAGATGATGGAAATTTTTATCAACAACTGTTGTTTCATTGACAAAGTTTCCTTTCACCTCAATGACTGTCAATAAGCACAATTACTTCATTTATTCTGTCGATAACATAGATTACACACATGATACCTTTGCTCAGACAATGAAGAAATAAAAACAAGCTGTTGCAGCAAGACAGTGCTCCTCTTCACTTTGCTAATCAAATTCGAAATACTCTTGATCAACATTTGATCAGATGATGGTCATCCAAGTCAGACCCATTTAATGACCATTGAGCAGTCGGTATCTGGTTCCACTTGACTTTTGATTGTGGTTAAAAATTCTCAATAATCTATACAAAAATTCAAGATCAACAACCAGTGGTGAAATGAAGACTCATCTAACATTTTTACTGTATAATATAGCAAAAGACATATGTAATTGGAAAAATGTATTGATAATTCTGTCATAGATGTGAACTTTGTCTTGAATGTGAAGGAGAATTTTTTAAATTTAGATTGTAAAAGCAGCAGACTACATTTATTCAGAGTTATTTTTATATGTTTTTGTAATATTTCTTAAATATATTTCTAATAAGCAAAACTATCTTTTGTATAATAATACATGTATATAATTGGCAGGAAGATCAGAATCACCATATATATATAATTTTATTGATGAATGCAAAGAGCTAATATAAAGTGTATCACATTTAATAAAATTAACATATATTTCAACAATTACTAATCATTTCCATACACAGTATCTATTATATAATTAGACGGAGTAAAAATTATCCAGAAAGTAAATACTATATTTTGCATTATGAATTGCTGAGAAAACAAGACAGAAATATTCATTACAGTTTGGAAATTATTATTTCATTTAATATCTTTATTCATTATTTTATTATCATTCATTATTTTAAAATTATGTAGGTATATAAATTTAAATATAACATAATTCATATTAGCAATATCTAAAATAATATATGGCATAATTGAAATAATTATTATTTACATAGATATTTGTAATATTATATATTATATATATAATGAAGGAAATGTTTACAAATAATTTGACTAATTTCTAATAACTAATTAAAAAATGTTAAGATTATATTATAAAAAATATTAAAATACCTTAAAATTGAAGAATTTTAAATACTTGTTTTAATTTTTTCCATAAAATCATTTAAGTACTTCTAAAGCATAATTAAAATTATTGTTTATTCTTACTGTTTATTTACAGTAATAAATATTTTAGAAAATAAGTGGCACATTTATTCTATTATTGTAATGTTGGAGGCCATTAATATGTAATAATGTATTAATCACAGTTGAACTATAGTATATTACATATATTTAGCATTTTCTATGTATAATATTTATTATAAGAATATATATATTTAATTTTTATAACATTATAAAATTTTAATATTAACATCAAATTATTGCTGCAAATCATAAAATTTTATAAATTGAAAGATGTGACAGATGTGGATTGTTAAATAGTAAAATAGAAATACTGATAATGTGGAGATGTTTCTTTATTATTTTTATTTAGCTTAAATTTTTTTGTCAACTATGTGATTGAATAAAAACCATTGTTTAACTAACAATGATAAAGTTTCAAATTTAGTAATTTGTGAAGATACACTTTTTTCTAAATTTAATTTCTTCAAATATTCCAATAAGAAATCAACCTTGTTACTTTCAGAATCTTCATTTTGTTATTTAATTATGTTTTTATGACATTTTATTTTGGATGACACTTGTGACTTAAATATTACTGTTGTTAACAACTTTCAGCTTCACTTCTATGGTTTGATTTACTTTTATTAACATATCAATAAACTTGTTTGCATTTTGAAATTTATCAATTAATAAGTGATATTGATATAGTTTATAATGTTGGCTCAATTTGATATTGTTTTTAAAATCTAAAATATGTGTAATTACATACTTAATACAGATTTATGCAATAATTATTTTACAATCTAAATAATAATATATATTTCAATCGTTTTATTTAAAAATTATAATTTATGGTTACAACCTTAAGTACAAATCCTTAAAACTTTTTTTGAAGCAGAGGAATTTTTTCTTAATAGTTTATTCTCTATGATAATGCTCGTAGTTAAACATTACTAGCAGTGTATAGCCATTGTCTAGTGTTATCTACATAGTAGTAATACTAAATAGAATCTATTTTAAATTTATAATGTTTCATACACTGAAAAAATAATTGTCATTTTTCTAATTTTCTAAATTGCCTAAATCTATTGTCTATACAAAATACTTATCTAAGTAATATATTTCTTTGATAAACATTATATGCATATGTATATACAGTATGTCTACAAGAATTCACTGACACTTAGACATATAATGAATTATAACAGATATACATTTTATACATATTTCTCTTAGGTTAACTTTTAAACGCTTTATATTTTGCCTTGTCACATTCGTGGTACCATGATGCGGCGATAATTCTAAATTCTATTGTATGTCACTCTGATCTGCCATAATTCTGACTTTTACAGTTAAATCAGTAGATATCTTTTTTTCAGTTTTTAGGGTGTTTTCCAGATATATATTTCGGTTTGCTGCCTGTGTGAACTCGATTCATCTCGTTTACACACGGCAGGTTATTTTTCATTTAATATAACCTATCGTGAAAACTGCACTAAAATGGATCGATTAATCGTATAATCTCTCGCGCTCGAGTATAATCTCGTTTACACTTTGCAGCTCTGGTACTAACTATAATATATACCAATAGATATATCAGTAATAGAGATATCAATAGATATACCAGTAGAATCTCAGTATTAGAGATATAAATAGATATACCAGTAAATATATCAATAGATATCGTTTTGGATTTTACAATGTCAAAGTGACAGTGAATTCTGGGACACCCTGTAAATCTATATATGTGTGAACACTTTTTCAATATTGGTTAATTTGGATTTGAATAATATTTTGTAGCTATTTTTCTTATTACACATTTTCCTATTGATGTAGTTGATTTTATAATAATTTAATATATAATCACATATAAGAAAATTAATATGTAACTTAAATGACTTAATACATTAATACTATTAATTATCTCAGTAGTAGAGTTCTAATATTTTTTTGAACCAATCAAGATATAATAAATTCTAAGTCAAGAATCAATTAATAATCCAAAGTTGTATATCAGTCATTATGATAACAAGCTAATAAATAACTAGACTATTTAGTTGCTGAACCTCAATCCAAAAATTGGCTTTTTCAAAACTAGCAATGTTTGATTTAACAAATTATTATATAAATATATATTTAACTTTAACTTAAACATAAATAAAAATAGGAATCTAGCTTATCTTGCAACAACTAACTAAATGCAGTAAATTATTTAAACAACTTTTTAATCAAATGTTATATATGCTGTGAGTCCTATGTTATTTCATAGGATTCTTAATTTTGAATTGTGTAAATAAAAGTTAATCCTATACTAATTAGTATAGCCTATTTTATTCTAATTTATTATATTTGTAGAAACGGCGAGTGCATCTCACTCCGGAACAAGCCAGTGAATTTTATACCGAACACTTCGGTAAAATGTTTTATCCCAGTTTGGTGGCTTACATGAGTGGGGGCCCAATTCAGGCGCTGGTTCTTACAAAGGATAAGGCTATCTCTGGTTGGCGTGAACTGATTGGGCCGACAAATGCACTTAAAGCGAAAGCATCAGACCCCGATTGGTAAGAGAAAACGAAGTTTTATGATATTACCCTCGTATTACACCGTCTATATTTGACAATCTTTATTCATAGTTTATACTCGTAAGCTTGTGATGAACATTGATATTTTAAAATGCTTTAAGTACTTATTTCGTATTATTTGTTCCTATTAAGAGATATTTTTTATTAGAATGGGAACTTCATTTAAAATAATATATAATTATTATTTAAATTATAAAGCAAAACTCAAATGTGTATCAACAAATTATGAAATAAAAAATAATATAATCAATATATTTATTATTTAAAATAAAACTCCCTGGTATAAGTAAAATCTTATGTAATTAAATGTAAGCAAATGGTCACATTCTCCTGATTCCAAAGAGTTTTTGATTAAACCAAATGCATATTTTTTATCCCGTCTGTTTCAATCGGTATTTCCCAATTTATTTATGCTTCATCCTCTACACTGATAAAAACATAGCGCGTTCTATAAAATTATTTGTGGATCACACTATTCCAGAGTTGTCCTCAAAAGTAGATTTTTTACTTTTTAAAATTTTCAAAGTTTTGTATTTTTATCATTAGTTTATCATATTATTTCCTAGTCTACGAGCTCGATATGGAACTGATGATCAGCAGAATGCTCTACATGGCAGTGACAGCTTCTCTAGTGCTGAAAAAGAGATTCGTTTCTTTTTCCCTGACAGTGAGTATTATTAGAAACTAATATCTGAAAGGCGACCCCACCTCTCGCCTAAAAGAGTTATTCTCATTTACAAATTATTTTCTAATAATGGAACAAAAATTTACGTCCATCGAATGTTCTCTTTAAAATAGTAAATTATTTAGATTGGATGCCTCGTTTTATGGGTGCCTATATAGGTTTGATATAATACATTTTTAGGTCCTATTTATATATCATTTATGTACATGTGTATATATATATAAGTTAATCCTTTCATACAAACATTATTTAATTTTTAATTCAAGGAATGTAAACAAGAATAAAAATATGTTAAATACATATTTAGATTAATTCTATTGCTGAGTATTATAAGAATTTGTTTAATAAAATATCAAAACAACTTTTGAAACATTTATAACAATGATTTGTGTGAGCAGAATTATCATTAGAAGAATGCTTTAATGGCTATCAGATGCTAGATTTATTCAAATGGCTATCAGATGCTAGATTTATTCAGCTAGTATAAACATTGTTTATTATTAATGGGTTTAAAAGCTTTATTCTGTCTAAGTATTGTACATAAAACTGTAATAGTATTAACAGTAAAAATATAATTTTCAATTAGTATAAAAGTTAACACTTATGTATATGTATAGTCCATAGACAAAGATTCTTTGTTTATGGTATAGTCGTATAGTGTACTTATTTTTAATCTTATTATTATATAATCCATAACTACAGTAGTTGATAAGTTGCAATGTATTTCTTTTTAATAAATTTTCAGCCGTGGTGGAACCAATTCCAATTGGTCAAGCTGCCAAAGAGTATCTCTCAAAAACCGTGAACCCAACTTTGCTCAAAGGACTCACAGAATTGTGCAAGAAAAAACCAAAGGATCCTGTGGTAAAGATTATTTCTTAACATGAACAATGCAATATAAATATAAAATAATCATAAAATAATTTAGATTACAACTATATATTTATTTTATTTCTCTAGATTTAGTTAATGTTATGTGTTTATCCGTGTTATCATAACATAGTGACGTAAATTAAAATGATTATAAATTTTGTATAAATTTAAGGATATCTAAGTATCTTTGAGAACTACATATATCATATTATTTAAATACAAAATTACAATTTAATTCCACTTAGTGAGTATCTATGTAATTTGGACTATTTAGCATGAGTATATTTCATTCTAGATAGATGTGTATTTACCATAGAAATTAATTAATATAATGTAGGTATATAAAAACAAATATTACAAATTATTATATATTTATTATTATTTTATTATAATAATAATTATTATTTATTAATTATTATTATATTACAAATTATTAACAGAAATAATAATTATTGTACCTTCAGAGGACCAATGTTATCTTTAAACGCGTCGTGATTAAAAATGTATTTGAATTTATTGTTAGTTATTTTCACTTTTTTATTTAAAGCATGCTCTTTACCGAATTTTAATTTCTACTTCAGACTTGGTTGGCAGATTGGCTCCTTGCGAACAATCCCAACAAACCAAATATCAATGGTCAATATATCATTCAAGAATCGTAACTTGCATCGAGAAAACTTTGTATTGATCTTTTATTCTTGATTGTCTTATCGTATTTACATTTCTTCTTACATCTTGCCTTCTATAGAATGATCGTGTTTAACCTCCTATGTCTTATTGATAAGGAATAATTTATATTTTGTTTATTATTCTTTCTTTCCCTTAATATTTTACGAATTGTTGTGTATATCACAAATTGTGTACTTATTTACATGTTTAATTATTGTTGTTAAAAATATAATATTTCGAATTATTTTCTAATTATATTCAGCAATTTAGAAATGTTAGTTATGGATATTTTAAACTAAGATTTCTACGTAATGGCGACATAACAAATAATCGATATAGGAGTTTAAAGATAGATTTAATAGATAATTGTATTTTGTGCTAACAAAAAAAAGGTATACATTCATCTACTATACATTTAATTTAACTTTATAAATGTTGTTTTTAAATTTTCCTTATAAAATGTAGTAGAATATACACTCCGGCTTCGGGACAATATTAATTTACAAACTGCAGTGAAACCTAATTATTCAAATCTATTAAAACTATGAATAGATAGTAGATCAAACCTCGGCATATCAGCCACCGAGTGATGTCAGTCAATTTTATAAATAATAAAGCTTTTAATAGACACGGTGAAAAAGCAAACTAAATATTTATAATAATTCAGTAACTATCAACAAGTTTTATGATTATAAATTATATTTTTAACAATTGGCGGATTTCCCCCTATTTTCTTTACTTGTTGTATGTAACTCATATAATATAAGCTGCTTGTGTATTGAATTAAAAGTTACTAATTCATATTCTAGACCGAAATTGTTTTCAATAAAAAAGAACCCCCTAACCACAACACTATACTTCATAGGCAAGTAATACTAATTCTTAATCAGAGTGAAATTTTTCCCTTCGGCACACCTTAAAATCGACTTGTTTCAATACACAATGTCGACGAAAATAGTTTGATCGGTTTATTCATGTTAGATATGAGGACTCACACACTCTCAATTATTTCTAACAATTATAAATACTTGTAAATAGGAGGACGCGTGATCATTAGAATAGTAAATTACCCTTTTCTCTTTGAAAACTATGACAACGGAAAAGCTTTTCTATATGGTGAAATGATCGAAAGGACTATGCACAAATGTTTCGCGTTATATTTGAGCAGAGAGATGCAGTATTATACTGTTTATGAATTACGTCTGTATAACCTGTAGGTCTGCATTTCATCAATATAATCAATAAACAGTTTTTGTAGTTATTTAGTGTATATTAATTAAGGTGGCTATTTGTATACATTCATTCGTAAAACATAAATATGAATAATTTTAACTCTCAACTATTCTTATGCGTTATTCTAACAAAAATAATAATCTTAAAATTAGTTCTAAAAAACACATGCATTTCTTTAAAAATGTCCAGGAAATATGTTCCACGAAATATTTTATATTTATTTGGTTTATCAGGTTTAACATTTTTACTGAAACATTTAAAGATAATTATGAGTATTTCAAAATATTTAAACAAATTATTTTAAATGTATTTATAGAATTAAAACAATGTATTCTCCATTGATATTTTTGGATGTTAAAGCGAAAAATAATATTGGTAAACAAATAGCTTCAGAAAATTGTAATACATTTAACAATCAAACATTTAAAACGTTTAGTACGTATACCTACGTATTCGTACATTTATATCCATTTTATAAATAGCTATATGTAAATATATATGTGTATATAGGTATATAACATTAATAATTAAGTTTCATTCGGTTAAGATTCATATTTATTTATAATATGGTAGGTATATATAATAATATTTGTTATAATGTAATATGCGTATTATATATATTCACAGAATAAATCCTATTTAATATAATTTTTAATGGTTAAAAGATAAGATACTTATTTCTATACAAAGAAATAACTAATTCAATTTTTGAATTATTAAGTTCGATAAAAGTATGTATTCTCAGGGTATTAGCTTAGAATCCCACATAGATTATTAATAACTGCTACACCATTCAATTAGTTACCGTAAGAAATATAGATACTATATTCCTATATTTCCTATGTTATAATATAATATTAATTATTAAATTTAATTAATTAATTATCATAATATTATATTTCCTATATAAGCTATATTCTTCACCAAATAATATTTTTTGGTAGATTTGAAGTTGATGCATGCTTATCAAAATATATGTAAACAATTGTGTATCTGTTTAATTATTTTATGTAGTGTATAAGTTATAAAGTTTTATATAAAGTTTTAAAGTTTATATAAGTTATATATACCGCGGATTGAAATGGTAACTTTTTGCTACATATCACAACAATATCCTTATATTATTCAAGCACTTATTATTTAATTAACTTTTAAAGAAAGATCACAAATATATGAAATTTACCAATAATTATGGCTATTCCTATATGTCAACTATTTTGATATAAATGTAGCTATTTATTTACAATGCATTAACTTTTACTACAATTGTAAATATGTTTTGATTTTAGCACGTAAGAATAATATGCAAGCAATGTTATTTGCAAGGAATAAAAAAATAATATGTAGTTAGTGATTATAATTAGTCAATTGTATTTAAACCATATAAATTCCTGTAAAATGTATATAAAGTAAAGCAAATATCTATGATTCAAACAATTAACACTATGATAATAGCGTTATTAATATGAAATACTACTCAGAACTACAAGAGAGTAGTAATATAAATTGGCCAAGAAAACATGTTTTCAAATATATATGAGCCTTCTGAAATCAAAATTTAGTTAATTTTTTATTATTGTTTTGACAAAGTAACAGTTACGGTAAAATCTTTCACAGAAACAAAATTAATTTTCTTTATTATTAGCATTCATATATACGTATTATCAAAATATTTTAGATATTCAAATAAAATATAAAATAAATTGTCTTATTTTTTACATGCATTTCTACTATTTTAAATTTTGCAATAAATATGGCTTATAATAGTAAAATACTTAAAAATACCTTCCTTTTGAAAATATTACAAATTTATAAATAATTCAGCACTAATTATGTAGCACTGTCCTCATTTTTTTACTATTTAAACAAATTATAAAATTTGAATGATTTTTGTTAATAAAATATAAGAGAATTATCGATACATAATACATTTATTCATATTGTATATATATATCTACATATATAGATTGGCGCATAAAAAAATAGTTTTTTTTTATCCATACATAGATTGGTTTATTTCAGTGTAATACCCAAAAAATAAAAACCACAGGCTCGCAATAACAAATTGAAGAAAAACAATAAAAAAGACCAATAATTAAAAACAAAGTTCAGATATATTTCGGCTTAAAATGCCTTCATCAATGAATAAAATGAAAAAAATGAGGGGCTAAAAACGCGATTATTTATGCGCCAATCTATATATACAAATATAGGTATAATAATATTAATTATCATCTAATATATACTCGTATGATGTAAAATTGTACATTTGTCACAAAAATTAATTGTTAGACATCAAGTTCTTCAAAGAGGACTTCAGTTCGCATATCACTTTGGTTTTCTGTCTGAAATAAAAAATTATGAAATTGATAATTATTATTATCAATAATTCTCATAAAATAGCGCCATATTCACTATTGGTCACCAAAAGTGTCTTGTGACTATAACACTGTAAAAATGCGGCTCTTTGTAAAAATGAGTAAAAAATACTTTTATATTGAAAAATATATATATATATCAAAATCGACAAAACACTGATTTGGATACTGATTAATTTCAATTAATAATTAATATTTAACACAATAAAAGTCAGTTTTTTGCAAACAAAAATCAAAATTTAATATACTACTTTATTTTAAATGCATTTATACCTATTTTTAATTTAAATATTTTTGATCATTTTACAAAGGAATGTGTTAGAAAACATCTCTATTAAACTAATTCTGAAGTTTCAAAACTCTACTCGACTATTATGAAGTTTTAAAATTATTTGAGGGGTGGCTTAATAAAGCCTCCCCCGGGATATGGATCAGCAAAAAAATCCGGTATGCAGGGGTTTAAAATTGGGGGAAATAAACGAAACTGTATGTGTAGAAAAATCTTGAGCAAACAAGATTATAACAAGATTAAAACATCTTGGTAAATATTTTTAAACTTCTTTGTACTACTTTTATTACTCAAAATTTATTGTCGACAGAAATGTATGTATACAATAATTTTGAATGTATTTTTTACTAATTAAGCATATTTTCATTTTAATAATTTTTTCTGAAGAGGTCTACTTTATAAATATAGGTAAAGTAAATGTATGTATTTATTTCTTTTATATACTACACGAAAGTTTAATTATATCTTAACTACTGGATATGGATACAAAAGATTATAATAGATTATGGACAAGATAGGTCACTACTGTGTTATACTGTATTAAAAAATAGCCAGCGCCACCATTACTACTCCGCAACACATTTAGGAAATAATGCTTTAGAAGGTTGTATAAAATAGTGCTATGTGCTGTTCCGAAGTGTAATAATACCTTTGATAATAAGGATATATCTAAATTTAGTAATAAATTAAGACTCCACAAGTTTCAAAGTTCAAAAAATCCATCATTGTATGTTATTTTTTATTATTTGGCTGTCCGTTCACAGTTCATATAAATATTTATTAAATTATTTATGTACAATATTTTGCAAATTTTTATATATTGTTAAACTAAAAAAATTAATAAAGTTAGTCAGTAAGGCTGCTATAATAGACTAATAATTATTAGTCTATTATAACAGCCTTACTGACTAACTTAATTAATTTTTTAGTGTATACAATACATGTATATAGGGGATTTGAATAAAATCTTATCAAATTACCTGGAATGTCGAACTATTTGGTGTAATTTATAAAGTTCCCAGCTTTTGAGTTGAACTGAACACCATCGGCACTTGAAGCGGGGTGAATGATTTCCTGAAAATTGATTAAATGACCAAGAAGAAATGTTAAAATGTATCTGTATTTACTCCCCATAAAAGTTATAATCAGATGAATTCTACTATTTGTCAGATAGGTAGTTAATGTATAAGATAAGTAACTATATAATGTGTTAAACAATTTAAATATTACATTTTAAAGATAACTAAAAATTATACAAAACAGATTTTTTATTTTTTTATTTTTTAATTATATAGGATTTTTAAGTTAATTAAATGATGATTTAAAACAGATTAGATACAAAATATAGACTGCAATTTTTTATGCCTGGTCTCTATATTAAAAAAAATTAGTTTTGCTAATTAAATATGGCAGAGCTAAAATGAAACGCAATTATAAACAAACATGCATATATATACATATATTAAATGGTCTGACAATGACACATAGGTACCAAACATACCTGAATTAGGTACTTTAACTTTCTTCTCTGATTTAAAAGTCCGGATATCTGCACAAAAATCTGATACACGACTATCTTTTTCGGTATCAAATCTGAGAGCATTAAAATGGTCTTGCTTGTGTAGAAGTAGGTCCTTTTCCGAGGTGTACCATCGATCACAAACCAGACAGGTGAACCGCACTCCTCCTCCTTCCTCTCCACTAGGATTGGATTTGAGAATGGGAGGCGAACTGCCATTCAGATTCGTCCTTTTCGGGTTGCTACCAGTAGCAACGGACGATGCACCTGCAGAGTAGGCCGTCTTGTCAGCTGCAGTTGGAGTTGTTCTCTTGAGAGCAATCGGGCGGAGAATGAAGGAGTTCGGTTTGATGTCGAGATTAAGTGGACAGAGAGTTGGAGAGGTGGGCAAAGCATAGGTTTTACTGTCGGAAACCTCGTGTGTTATTGTGTGCATCTCGAGTTGAAAGGTACTCTCGAATACTTTTCCGCATTGGTCGCACATATAAGTGGGGGATGTGGTGTTGTTCGGCCCTGTCCCAACACCCGTAGCTCCAATTGGTGGATGTTGGAGTCGCTGTTTTAAGTAGCCGAGTGTCATTAGGCACACTGTGCATAACTGTTGCTGGCTCCCAGATGTCTCTTTAGCCACCACAAGTTTACCGCAGAGACGACAGTGTACTGACGTAAGGGGTGATGAGGGGTTGACTGTTCTAGCGCCTTGATTTGTTGTAACCCGACTTTTGTTGTCAAAAATAACCGAAGTTGAACTGGGCACATCAGCGGGTGTAGGAGCTCGTTTGTGGGACTCCTTGTGGTCGAATAGAGCAGACTGATTGGGGAAGAGTTGGTCGCATATGTTGCATTTGTGACTGTGCGGGGAGGTGAAGTGTGTCGTGGATATGTGTCGCTCCAGTTCTGATTGGTTTCTATAACTTTGGCCGCAGTAGGAACACAAAATGGCAACCATGGAGCGGTACACTGGCGATGTCGAGGACGTGAGATTACTGGGACTGGTCGTTTTGTTAGACTCATTTTCTGAAATGTATAAACCAGATGTGTATAAAAGAAATTTCACTTACTCTGTTAAAAATAAGGGTACGTTTTGGGGTATTTTGAAGAAAAAGGGTACACGGCTTCAAAACGTACCCCAAAC
>JAYRBW010122657.1:0-16865 GCA_036023295.1 Invenusta paracnida
TCCTACTTAATTTTAAATTTCAATTTTAAAAATTTAACTCGTTTGGGTTCGGTTACTTTTGGCCCACCCTGTATATATATATATATATATATATATATATGTATATATAAAATTATAGAATAATATATCTATATACAAAAATTTCCAAAAATTTCCAATGTGCATACTAATTGTGTAACGAGTAGTGAACACAATATGTCGTGCTGCTGTGGTAATGTATTTATTATGTGCTGATTAAGTTTTGATGCAGAAGCTATATTAGTTCGTTTAATATTTGTACATAATTAATTTCTAGGGGTATCTAAAAAACAGCCTTTTTTAACAAAAGATATATTTACATAGTTCAATAATAGCAAATACAAATATAATTAATTGCCTTCCGCATCAATGACCTTCCGACAAAGTACATTGAGCTTTTCGAATTACCCTTCCATAATTGGCGCATTGTTAAGTTGCAGATTATCATTCAGGAAGTTTTCTACCTCTTCAGCTGTATTGAAGTAAATATTTCTACGTTCCATTTTCAGTTTAGGCAATACCATTCTATCGCAGAGATTCAAATCAGGACTGTAAGGGGGCTGTTTCAGTAAATGTACAATAATTGTGTTCTCGAAGGAAGTTCCTTGTTTCATTAAAAGTATGCAGTCTGGCATTATCATAAAAAGTACTGCATTTTTCCAATGCACCGCTGTCCTTGAAATTTGTAGATTGATTGAATTTATTTATCAAATCAGACAAATATGATATCTAGACTTTGAAATCAACTGTATTGCCAGGATTAAAAATCTTTGAGTAGCTCAATCCATTAGAATTAGTGCTAATTATAGAGCAAAATACTTCTTTTAAGTAACTAATCGTTTGTGCAAATGGTGTCTTTTTGCAACCCCATCTCCATAAGGCTCAACCCAACTTGTCCGTATAAAAAACTTCTGTTTTTTAGATAGCCCTAACAACACATCAAATCAAAAGAGAGTATAGATACAAATTAAAATATAACACGACGATAAATGTATATATTAGTCAATTAAAGAGTACCTATATAGATACAAATTAAAATATAACATGACGATAAATGTATATATTAGTCAATCAAAAGAGAGTATAGATACAAATTAAAATATAACATGACGATAAATGTATATTAGTCAATCAAAGAGTATATATAGATACACATTAAAAGTAACACGACGATAAATGTATATTAGTCAATCAAAGAGTAGGTATATATTATGTAGATAAAAATTAAAATGTAACACGACGATAAATGTATATTACTCAATCAAAGAGTATATAGATACCAGATGATTGACAAAATATGCTTTGGTATCACAATTTATATATATTAATTTATGTTATATATTTATATTTATATTTATATTTAAATATATAGTATAGTATTTAAATATAGTTATATTTATTTATGTCAGCCGAATTCTGTAAGAATAATTGCAAGGTATTATTTAGATTAGAAACAATTTATTCTAATACAGCAGCTTGACAATAAAACTGCTGGATGTGTATACCGATCTGTATATTTACTTTTATGAATTGATATGTTATATATATTTACATTTTTGATGTCAAACATTGATAATAAGCCACCAGATACTAAATTGTATAATGCCGAACAGGCTTGGAAAATATATTAAATTTACTGAGCACTTTACTTATAGTGGAACAAGTAAGAGTATGTAAGAGAGTTTCTTGCAGTTAGTGATAACGGTGACTTCCTATTTCGCAGAAACCTACTTTGCAGATTCCCATTTTGCAGAATCTCATTTCACAGAATCTCAATTCGCAGAACAGTTAAGAGGAAAAATTGTAAGGTACTATTTCACAAAACTTTAACTCACAAATGTCAATAATTAAAATAATTAAAATTATAAAATATATACGATCAAATCCGATATAATATATATGCGGTCAAATAGGATATAAAATATGTTAAATTTACCTAGCACTTTACTTCAAATATGTCAAATATGTGCTAAGTCAAAAAAACACTTTACTGTCAAATATGATATAAAATATATACGATCAAATATGATATGAAATCGATAAAAAATATTAAAAGTTCAATAAAACTAGTTAGTATGTCTTTAATAGAGCACCAGCCGCTCTTGCAAAATCGTAAGCCGTAATTTCCTGTCTGTGGAATCTTCCTTTGAGAACCTCGAGTTTCTGGGCAATACACAGGTGTTTCTGACGTTGAGAATCCGCTGTATTTCCTGCTTCCAGCAGCCGCAGTAATTGTTCTGTGTCCCGTTGTTCTTCTTGAAGAAGCTGAACAATACGAAAAAAATTTAGATATGCAGCAGTCAACTTACGATTCAGAACCCCATGCCAAGATTCCAGAGAGTTGTTGGTTTGAGGTAAATGTATCCCTATATGTTGTCTGAATGTGTCCAAAGTTCATTAGGAAATCTGGCCACTATTCCGTCTACCCACGTTTGAGTGATGTAGTCTTTAGCATTCTGTAGCAAACGGAAGACTCTTTCATAAGTGTGTTCGTCCTTTGCAGGAAGAAGGCAGTATGACAGTCTTAAAGTGGCTCCGTATATCCGATCGTGTATGGTGTATAGTTGGGCGAGCAGCCTTGGAGATGACTTAAATGTTTCTTCCATTAATATTGTAGAACATCGATTAGAAGAGAAAAATTATTTTATGTGGCAAATATTATGATTTTGACGACCGTTTTTTTTTTAAATTAAGTCGTGTATGTTTAATATATTTTTTGAATAAAAATATTGGTATGTAATCATGTTTAAAATATAAAGATATTCCAATGAATTATTACAATATTTCACCAGTACCTATTTTTACAAAAACGCAAGAATGATTATGAATAGTTCATAGCTATTACTTTTTCAGTACCTATTGATATGACACATAGAATTAATGTGTTTCAATAATAATATTTGATAAATGCATTTGTCTGCATTTCAATTCAGTTTCAAAATTAATCTAAATACTTATGCCGTGTTTCTCATTGTTTCAATATTTTCCTCGTCACGTCTTCTGAACTTGTAATGAAATAAATTGGTAAAGTCTTGACGAAATTTTGATCCTCCTGTGATCACGTAGAGGTAAAAGTTAACACAATTATTGGTGTACCTGTAAAAGTAAGAAAGATAAACTGTTTGAAGGGATATAGTTTAATTTGTACATACAATATGCAATGATAAATAGATTAGTTCTGCTGCATTTCATGAAATAATATTTTTAAAAGAAAGCTGTAAACGTAATTAAATGTATATGAAAAAGAAAGCCTAAGATTTTAAAGTCAAAATATTAGCTTGAAAGGTAATCTAAGTCATAAATTAGAATGTGTTGGCACTGAAAAGGGTCATTTGGTATTTTCAAAAGTAAGGAATAGTGTTTGAGAAGCGTATGTCAGATGCTAATAATGAATTATCTCATCTCGTTTCTCTGATTTCTGTGTTTGAGCATTGATGCAATTAGACTGATTGTGAAATTTACTATTGTGAAAAATATGAATTTACATTAAAGAACTGAGAAAAACACGCATGTGCTCCCTAATTGACTTTGATTTAATGTACTCTCAGCAGTTCTCTATTGGAACTACAGTCAGGGCTTATGGTGTCTAAGCTGCTCGATCTTATCTTCAAATTAGTGTCAGGCCTTATGTGAAGTGGTATTATCCTTTTGAAAAACGGCATGTTCTACTTCTTTCAATGCAATCAGAACACCATTTTTTAGGATATGGGCATATGAAACTACTGTTAGACTGCCAATAACTACATATATGAAGGGGTGTCCCGTCACAGAAGAAATGACTTAATACATAGATATCGTAACATTGTTTATAAAGATGTTACCTGATGATCTTTTCCCAATACCTGATTCATGATCAAGACAAAATTTGATTATTATTGAAAAAAAAGATTACAATAACAACACATTGCATATATACTTTATAACGATCAGTTTAAGATTACCGACAAAATTGGGAAGTCATGATGTTACAAAATCCAACCATACATTCTTCTGGCTAGCATAGTAAATAATACCTAAACATATAAACATATTAAAACTTGTGATTACAAATTCGAAATGTGAACATTTAAAAAATCACACTAATATTTTAATCACACTGCGTAAATAATTAAAACGTCATAATAAATTACTATAAAAGTTAATCTGCACTACTTTTCGGATTTAAATTATATCAAATTAAATTTAAAAAATATACTTACTGCTTTAAGATTTATTATCTTAATGAGCCAAATATTCTCAGCTCTGGAAGTTGAGTATGTATATTCGTTGTATTACTATACACCCAAATACTTACGCGTTATAATAGTGAAATCGAAATTACAGTAAGAGCGTGCATATTCTATTATTTGTTAATATACAAATTAAGTAAGTTGATCAAAAGCTGTGTGAGTCTACTATACAGTTAATCTACATAATGACTTTTAGAGTTACCATATACTGTTAATATATATAATATTTATTTATTAAAATTATAAAAATTAGTCTTTGAATTTATGTCGATTTTATTCATATCACATTTTGTAACGATGTAAGACACTTTGTCAAATTGTGAGCACAAGTCTTAGTTAGCATTAATATGGAAAAATACTTATAGCGTATAAAATAAGCGTATAGTAAATTTTGAAAAGCTCTGCGTGTTTGCGTGTTTGTATGAGTTGATTTTGTTAGGTCATTTTAACCCTCACTAAATTTACTGAATGTAATATAAAATGGTGGTTCGCTCTATGCAGCATTAGATAACACATTGGAAGTAAAGAAAGTGCTTGCTGCAATATATTTTTGCATTTTTCTACAAATATATTGCACAAAGCGCTTTTTTGACTTCTATTTATTGAATGTAGTATCATTGGGTGGTACTCTAATGTCCTGACTGAGTCAAATTTGTCAATTACTGTTTCATTTTAAGTGTGTTTTTCAAATATTTTTAAATAACTGACACCACACGCAGCTCAATCACTCTGTGAATAGAAATCAATACAACATAGTCTGCAGATGATGTAGTAGATTATGTACACCATTACTCAATGATGTAGTAGGTATATGTCTTGCTCATAATAATGGACATTATTATTGGTTTATTGTGTTTGTTTCTAATAAGGTGTATCTAATCTTTGTGAAATATATTATATGCTCACACGAATTGAAATCCATTACAACTATTTACCCATTTTATGATAAATTATGCACTTAGTATATAGTAGCTTAAATAGTTTACATTCACTTATCGTATATCATGGTAAATTAAACTATTTAAATGTTGGCCATATTATGTCATTCAATTCATTCACTCTGTAATTACGATAGAATTTAAAATCTTACTTTTAAAAAATAATATGTATTTTTAACTTGAAAACGTAAACTAATTTAAAGAATCTAACGCCATCATGACATTCTCATTTGAAATCCGCTGGAATATATGTATTAGAATATAGGAGATATGATGGCGCAGTGGTTAGCATTCCTGATTGACTACAAGCCAGCGACCCGGGTTCGACTTCCGGCTTGTCCCACGATTTAAAACCTGACGTTTCTCCAAAACTTGTTGACCTGCAAGGTAGCACTTGAAGTAAAGTACTCTCCATTACTTCGAATAGCACAAGGGAGTGGGTAGCTTAACAATGGACGCAGGTGTGGATTCGCCCAGTGTAAAAATTACTCTATCTCGGCTATCAGCTGTGATAGTAGAATGATTAGCAGGATAATATTTGTTTAGCCAGTTATGGTATACTCAACGGCCTCCAAACGACCTTTCCTCTAGCCAGCAGATTCTGTTAAAAACCCAATTGGAATGAAATCAAACTCAATCTATATATCAGAAATATTATATACCTACATTATGCTTGTTTATAAATAAAATTGTTTGTATTTATTTGCACGTTTAATAATAAATTTATAACCCAGGAAATAGTAAGGTTCCGACAGTCCAATATTTATCTATAAATATTTCAGTTTTACTGTCGATTTTATTTATCTATTTTAACTATTGTATTGTAATGCATTTTTATATTAAATTAAATTAACGGTATCATTATACAGTTTATGCATAAAATACCTAACAGCCTCATACCATAATTTATGTAGAATATATCGCCAATTTAAGAGTCCTCGTCGTGGTAAATTATATTCTTGGAGGTCTAGGTATCTCACAAACATGTCATAAAGCCTATAAGGAGCACTGAGAATAAGGAACGTGAAAGAGACCGTGAGGAGAGATCGTGTAATCTGTCGCTGGGTGCGAGCACGCTTAGTCATATCGATGCTCTCCCCAATGATTGGCCGCCTCGTTATTGTAAGAATTAGTGAAATGTTAAGAATAAGGAGCGCACTGAACGGAACAATTGAGGCGGTAACTATGAATATCCAGGTCGATGCTTCCACCCACCATTTGGGTCCATTGACTACGCACAGCCAATTCTGCCGTTTTGTCAGGCGATATGTCCACAGAATGTGCAAATTAATTGCAACTGTTAGAAAAGTAACTAGACCAACAATACTCAGTGCACATTTCGGGGTGGAATAGTTTTGGAACTTGAGCGGATATTGTATGGACAATACACGATCTAGAGTCATGAATACGAGGCTGTAGGCGGAGATGTGAGTTAGTGTATTAATGAGGAATGCGAAAATGGGACATGACAGAGGGTACTGGGTGATGTCAAAAATGTTGAAAAAAAGCCAGTAGGTAAATAGGCCGGACATCATTATGAGGAAATCAACCACAGAAATGCAGATCATGTACACACATTGAACCTGTTTTCTGTTGTGTGGAAGAACCATTATTAAAAAGAGCATTATGTTACCGAATGTGCCAATTAAGAGTAGCACTAAGGGCATGTAAAATTCGGTAACATGTTGAAGGAGATGCATAAATGTAGCATCTGTTTCATTGAGTTGCGTATTTCCAGTTATATTTGTCATATTATTATAATATCCAAGGCACTTTTAATTTAATATTTTTACGTTGCAGTATAGATAGGAAAAGCTATTTATATTGTTTATTGGTCTGATATCTTGTTGAGGTATATTAATTTTGTTCGCCCGATAAAGTTTTAGACATATTGTAATACGGGAATTTTTTTAGATACGCTGTATCTCGATATTGATTGGTTGTTTAAGAGCATCCTATAAGTGTTGTCCTAGATGGCTATATATGTGTTTAATTTATAGAATTATTGAATATTTTCGTTTTCTGAATATTCTCTGGTCATTAATTCTGTCGCACATTGTGTAAATAACATTGCATGCAAGATTTATTAATATATATAATTACATAAAAAAATAAAAAAATTACAAAACAATTATGCACGTGCTCACTTCATATTATTTTATTTGAAACATATATTTTAAAATATAGCCTTAACTCTAAACTAAACTAGTTTCTATGAGTTTGATTGCGTTTATTAGATTATTTTCTTAGCAAAATGTTTAGTACTAAATTTTATTGTACTATTGATCATTTCCACAACTTCTTCATATATCTTATTCCAGTGTATTTTTTATTTTAGTTTATCAGTTTTAATAAAATGGGCTTTTATAGCTTTTCTATAATTATGCTTCCAACATATACATATATTCCCCGGTATATATATAAATGAGTAAGTACTTTTAACTTACATTTTGAAAGTATTTACTTGTTTTGGTGTGAATAAAAACATAATAAAAACAAATTGAGTTAATAAATATATGCTAATCAAGAAAATGATTAAATATAATTACCAGGTACTTCGTTAAAAATAGGGTTGTTTTCACTCTCTAACAGATTCAGCAGCTTCTTTTCCTAGTCACATAAAACGATCTTCACATTCCCCGTTTTTCTCTTTAGTGTCTGTCGTATCGGCTTGAAATTATTTTTTGTCACAATATCCGCCGTCATTATCTTCCCCATGCATGTATCTACTTTATACTTTATCAATCAACCTATCCACCAACAACGTCCTGGTCTTAAGAATCCCTGGGCTTCATTTTAGAATTTAAATCATTTTTTCTAGCTGTAATATTTTTTAGTGTTTTAAAAATAAGATTGCAAATTATTATATATAATTTGTGATAATATTTATATGTCCACAACGGATATGTAGTAAGCAATAAATTTATCAAATATTTAATAGTTTTCATTTAAACATGTCCATGTATTAAAATACACAAATAAACTTAAATTATTAATATACGATTACTTTTATTATTTATTTTATATTAGATTATTTATATTACAGCTATTTAGCTGATTACGAATTTAGAGCGTAAGTTCGTTTTTATTAATAGCAACTCGCTTTTTGCTGAACTACATGGTTACATTTTTGTGTATAAGTTTTTCTTTCATCAATAGGGTCTAGTGTATTTCGCTTTTAAATATGAAAAGTAAAAAAAAAAAAAAATCGGTGTATAAAAAACTTGAAATTTTTTTAAAGTATATTTAATATTGCATATTATACTTAATATATGTAGATTTACACCATTTAAATATTTACTAGAAGCATAAATATTCTATCTAACACTATATTAACACTATATGAATATATATGTGAGTACACCTACTATTATAATCAATTTATACAAAGGAAGTGTAGATATAAATAAATTTATTTTATTTTATTTCGGAATTATTATTTTCGAGGACAAAGGTATTAACACTATGAATTTATATATGATTGAAAGTTTGTGTTTCAGTAAATTTCTCTTCATAATTATATAAGAGTTAAACAACTTTATAATTTATTGATATTGTTAATTACAGTAAAGTTCTTGTGAGACGACGTTAAATAAAAAATAATTTGAAGCAATAAGTATTATTAATACATATCAAAACCGGTCTGATTGAGAAACTAAGACAAATTGCTTCACTAAGTTTATCGTTAACTACAAATCTTACATTGTATTATTCATAAAAATGCATTTCGTTGCCCTTTGCAAAAGTAACTCAAAACGTTTAATTAATCCATTTAAAAACTTCCAAGTGTATGCGTGTGTTATCTGTCTTTGTTTCGGCTTTTTGAGAATATATACTAAATTTCTTGTTAGACTAAATTTTGTATAATTCAAATACTATTGCACCGGGGCATGCCGTGCCCACTTTAGAATTTTTAATTTCAGTTTTATTTAAAAAGAAAGTGAATTTTTAATAATATATTTTTAATCAATAATACAGCAGCAATCGCAGGATGAATAGAATTTAATGCAACATGGCACTCAGATAACATTGGGATGATTTTTTAACGGGATGTGTTGAAAGGAATAATAGTGGTAACATGATAATATATGTACCTTAAAAAAATGGACTGATAAATTAAACTTATGAAATTGGTGTTATAAATTCGCACTTTATTGGAATTCATTACAGCTTTACATATTTTATTATACATATTAAATGCACATTACTATATCATAGTTTTAATGTACGCTTTCTATATATACAATAATTTTCGCTTAGATTATACCGTGGTTAATAAAGCTATTTAACAGAGGGCCATGTTGTGTCACATTATTAATTCATACGGTAATTGTAGTAAATATTTTGAAACCTTCTCTGAAAAATCTATATATATATTTAATGTCTGTATTACACTGCCAATACGGTTTCTGCGGTTAGGTGACCGTAGAAACCACAGACTGACCGGCAGCATGACCGTGCGGACCGTATTGACCGTACCTGTTTTTTGTTCTTGAGCAAAAATTTCGTACGGTCAGGCTCACCATAGAAACTGTAGCAAGTGACCGTAGAGACCGTTAGAGCTAACCGTATAGACCGTAGAAGCCGTACCAGCTGACTGTAAGTACGGTCTCTACGGTTAGTTTCTACGGCCTCTACGGTCCGTTGCTACGGTCTCTACGGCCTCTACGGCCTCTACGGTTAACTGCTACGGTCTCTACGGTCAGCTGCTACGGCTTATAAAAGCCGGGCTTGAGCGTGGAGGTCTCATATCGTCTATTATAGATAATTATAATTATAATTAGCCTACAATTATAATAGATCTTGGAAAACGCTGCACCAGACTACAACGTCTCTACGATGCCTCTAGCAAAGAAGAAACAGAGGCAGATCCCCAGCAAGTAGGCCCAGATTCAGGACTCATCGAGTAAGAATACCAGGGGTCAGAGGGTCCAGAGACAGGCAGAGGTCCAGCATGTAGTGGAGACCCAGGCAGAGGTCCACCAAGAGCCTGAGGCACCAGAGGAATCAGTGAATGAATTGGACGCCTCTAGCTCCGCGGAGGTCCGATTCGTTGAAGACCTGGAAATCTGATGCTGACCCATATACAGAAGCTCAGATGAACTTGTAGTCGGCATCAGCCAGAGCCAGCAGGATCATGGAGAAAAATCCTTTGGTATTGTGGTACAGGGAACCGGACTCTAGTGAAGCTTTGAGTAGATATGCTTCCCGTTCAGTGCATCGCAAGCATGAGGGAAGTTCCATTTGGCCTGGAACTTGTCACTGACTTCCTTTCACTGTTCGGGTTCCACGAGAGGTGGCATTATCTCATTCTTCAGAGTCTTTATGAGGGCCTCCAGGACTTTTAGCACAAACAGGGAGATGGTGTTTTCTGCTACTCTGAAGGAAAACATCATCTGCCTGAAGGTGGCACCGGTTGCCATGTGTCTGAGTGCTACTGCAAGCTTCAGGCCTGGTTCAAGTGGCTTCCTAAAAACATAAGAATTTGGTTTTATATTAGTTTATTAGTTTTATGACATATTTTAACATTTTATAACATAATTTTTAGTTTTATACATATGAATGACAAAAAAGTACAGTAAATATACTAAACATCACAAATCGCATGTAATATTTACAGGAGAGTAACTTGCCTCCAGTTTGTAGTTTTCTTGGTGATATATGGAGAAACTTTCTGTAGCAGCTGCTGGAACAGATCGTTATCCACTCTCAGGAAATTCCTATACCGCTTGGGATCCTCTTGATTCAAGTCAGCCAGCAGGTTTTCGTACTAACCAAATAAAGTTATCCTCATAATCCAATCCCTGGTTCATTGGACTTACACCCTTCTCCTCCTCTTCCGGTTCGCTTTGCTCTGCTTCTCTTCTAACTCAGCAAGCTTTATGTCTATTTCAGTTATTTTCAACAATATTTCTAAATCCTCTGTCTCCATGAGGCTAAAATCCATATGACTTAACTCCATGTTTTTCTGCTTGTAGTGATGATTCTCCTCCAAGAGCCTGTAGAAGACTTTATATGGCAGCTCTATTTATATCTTTCTGGGTGACCGTACGTCACCGTAAAGACCGTACGAGCTGACCATAGAGACCGTACGCCCTGACCGTTTGAGACCGTATCTAGGGCAGATTTTGGGTTGACCGTACGGGCCTGACCGTACAAACCGTAGGCTCTGTATGATACAGGCATAAATCGAAACTGAATTTTAGGAATCTAGCATCTATACGATATTCCCAGTTGCGATAAATATTTTAATGGACACAAACTCGGTCTGTATTTAAAAAGTTATAAGCTAAATTGAAATCGGGATACCTACATGCATTACGCTAGCTTAACCCTAATGTTGTAAATATTCAAATAACAGTTCACATATGTGTATATACATAAAGCGCATAGACCAAACATTAAAATAGTTGAGTTGAATATTTGAGGAAATTTAAATACAACATTACGTGGGAAGTTGCAATGAACCAATGTTAGATACTCTAACATAGCGTCGAGAATCATGTATGCTTCTGTCATATATATTATATATATTCAATTGGATAATTCAATATCTATGACAGAAATTAATAGGCAAATAATGAGGTTTGTATAATCAGAAAATACAATTAAGTACAAATGACATCTAATAATAGAGGTAAATAAATAGATACAGATAATATATAGAGGCATTGTATCTGTTGATATATTATTATATTAAATGTATTCAACATTTTCTTATTAATTGTTTATAGATGTATTAATTATAGTTGTTAATACAGTAAGCATAATTGAAGATTCCTAAGATATTGTTTTAGTCACCCTTGATATAATTAGATTAGACTTTTTATTGTCTATCACTAACTAACATTTTTAGTTAGATACTACTACTTACTGTCGCCTTATATCCAGTATAAGTAGTATATTTTTGTATAAAGTTAACTTGAAAAGTTGCATTTATTCAAATTTAATTTTAGTTTTTATGTATGCGGATAGAAGAAATTCCGTAAAAGGTATTAAATTATTAAAATGTTCTGAGATTTGAAATAGAATCTAAGTTTTGTATTTATGTTTAAGGAAAACAGACATCTAGCTACTTTTACGAAAAAATTTCTGCCAAGGTATATATCTGTATCAACAAAAAAGGATCAAATTGATTGCAAATAACATACACGTCTCAATTTTCGATACAATGCGTGGGCAAATATCAAATATTTATTTTGAGTAAAGACAATATGAGACGTTCGTGTGTCCATCAAACTAGCTAAAGTATTGTGAACATAATGAACAGTTCAACAAATGGTATATATGTAGACATACTGAAAACTATTTAGCTTAATAACAGAGTAGAATTTCTGTGGTTTTTCACTTCAGAAAGAAAATAGTTGCATGATTATTTTATCCAAATGAATGACAATATGTTTACAAGGTCACATACCTACTTTAGTAATAATATATAAAAAATAAATGCATTTCCCTTAGAGTTCTTATTATTAAACATACTTAACAACTTTAAACTATAAAATAATTGCAAATAGTAATAGTATATATAATCTAGTAAATAATTTTTAAGATAATAAAATAATTAAAAGTAATTACGGCCAACAAAGTTATAATTACACAAAGTTACACATATTTTCAAATACTCAACAAATTGGTTTTGTAAAATTACCCGATATCATATAAATATAGATAAGTAAGAAGAGCAATTACATCAGGTGATTACATTTTTAATGTTAGGGGTTTGAGCGACTCGAATATTAAAAGGTAGACATTGATCAAATCAAGGTAGGTATATAGTGTTTATACGATTTCCCATATAAATATATTTTGTTTTATTCGTATCAAAAAAGAAAAAGAAAAAGAGATTACAAATTAGAAAATGATATATTTTCTATCATTAACATTTATTCGAATAAATATTTATAAGAAAATATAGGAATAAAACCTTATATTTTACGAAGTCCACAATTCAAATTTGCAGTAAAATATAATTGGCTAAATCTTCGTCGCACTCCAAAGTATTTGATACCGTCAGACATGCCACCACTCTCATGGAAAAATAGCAAAGTTTCCTCTACCAGACAGTACCTACAATTGGCTTGTCGATTATTTTAAAGATCATTCTCACCAAACTACTTCGATGAAAATTTTTCCTCCTACCTTAGGATCAACTCCAGTGTATAGTCCTTCAGATTACCACCACAGACCTTCGAACTCTGAACACAGATAACTTCTTAATTAAATACGCCGATGACACTTACTTATCATCAGAGGCTCAAACCATAAATATTGAGAATATTATTAGACTTCAGAAAGCAAGAAGAAATCACTTAGAATGATCAACAGCCACCATAAATTTAGCCCTCCTAACATCCCTAAACAAGCAATCATAAAAAGTTGACGAAATTAAAATTCTAGAGATTATCATTAACTCCCAACATAAATTATTGGACAAACAGAATGTGACATTAAGATAGTTTTTCAATCTGTCATCATCTCGAAAATCACCTATGCATTTCTTGCTTGTGGGGCTTCACGACCAAAGCAGACAATGACAGACTTGAAAATTATATCAAAAGAACGAAATGACGTTTCTTTAGTAAAAAAGCACAAGCACTTTCTTCTCTGATAGCTAAACGTAACCAGAATTATAAACCTTTACCTCTTCTCCCAGATGCCAAATCGTATAAACACTATATACCTACCTTGATTTGATCAATGTCTACCTTTTAATATTCGAGTCGCTCAAACCCCTAACATTAAAAATGTAATCACCTGAATACTTCTTTATTCTAACTTTATATCTAAATATTCGTCTAATTGTACTATCTTCATATACTCTAACTCTTTTGTCCATGTTTTATTAGTAATATGTTTCATGCAAATTATGTCTCTTTTGTTAACATAGCTTTCCCATTTTGTACTCATTTGCGATCTGTTAATTTTTTGAAATATACATTACTTTATTATTTATAAATAAAATAATAAATATTTAAGCAATGCATATCGCGCGATAAAGATGTTTTTTAACTTATGTAATTAATAATTTTTCATATTGGCAAATATTTTTTCTTCAATATTAATATTCATTTATTATATTATATATATTATATATTATATTGGTTTCATTTATTATATACACGTACGCATATAAAATATATAAGTCGCTTCATAATTTCTAATCGAAGAAATATGTTCATTATTACAATGTATATCTAACAGGAGACATATACGGAGAGATACTTTGCCAACAGTTTATTCCTGCCTTATAAAAAACGGGAATATAGTAATGAATTCAGACTCTGGAGGATGGTGCTGTAGCACATACCCGGTGCATACATACATCACAGCGCCTTCAACAGCTTTTACATCCACTGTGTCTCAAGCCGCCATCGTTGAATCTGCAGTCACTTTATATGACATCAGTGATGTGATTGCTCAAAACAGAACGTTGACTGACATACTGCGATATCAATTTTTAAAAACCAAATATACATAGATCTCCAGCAACTTTTAAATTCCCATGTCACTTAGAGGGTAAAAGGTATCGACACTTTCAATATAGTTAGCTTGAAACTTTCCCTTGGCTGGCGTACTCAGCTCTACTAGATGGAGGTCTTTGAGTCCCATGTGTGTTGTTCGCAAAACCTGATTCGTAAAGGTCATTTGGTGCATTGGTGACACGGGCATTAACTAAATTTAAGGATGGAGTTGAATATTTGAATATTAAGTGACACCGTCTTAGAAAATCACTTTCTCTCTGCACCGAAAAATGCTAGTTACAGATTAAAAACAGTTTACAATAAATTGATTAACGAGTGTGGTCTGTACATCCAAAACAAAATAATTGAACAGATTAAAAAAGTTGGGTGGTTCAGTATTGCGGCAGATGAAGTGACAGACAGGGCAACTTGCGCTCGTGATTAGGTATGTGGAAGTGGTCGACACTCGTCTTTTACTTGTGGAACGTTTTATTTGTTTTATTTCTTGCGAGAATATTAGTGGGCAGAAAAGATCCTCTCAAAACCAATTTCTTTTGGCCTAGATATAAACCTTCTGCGAGATGAAGCATACGATGGTGCTGCGAACATGTCAGGCAAATTCTATGGATATGCTGCATTGATAAACAAGCAGTGTAGGTATGTCCACTGTTGTTCGTATTTGCTTAATCTTTCACTGATGTCTAGGTGCAACCTGCAAGTGGTTCGAAATATTATGGGAACCCTAGTTAAAGTATGTATATTTTTTAAGTATTTTCCAAAGCGTTCCAGAGAGCTTGAGCTCCAGATTTGGAAAATTTCGCCGAAACCAAAAAGGCGAAATTCGTCGACCTCTGAAAACAAGATTGGTTGCTCGACATGAGGCATCTGAAACATTCTCCGAGCTTTACCAAGCCGTAGTGGAAACGCTCGATAGTATCGAAGGAAATCTAGGTACGACTGGAATACAGACACTTTGAGCAAGGCGAGGTTCACTTAGTGTTTCTTTGAGACAGTTTGATTTCATCTACACTTATGTCGTTTGCCGCCAATGCCTTGCCCATCTCAAGCCACTGACAGTCAGCCTACAAGGTCGTTACACTGACATTATTGCCGCTGTCGAACATGTCAATCTTGTCATTGATTCACTCAACGAAATACGCTCCAACATTGGATCACAAAAGTCTTGAGTGGATGAACAAGGCGGAGATATGTCTACAAAAATACCAGGAGAAGTTGCACAGCTCCCCCGAATTTATCGGTGACAGGCCAATCGACCTAACACACCAGAAGCGTATTTTTGAGTGGTCGTTGCCATTCCATTTGGGAAAACCGAGTAGATTGCAATGAGTGGTTTGGTGTTGGTACCATCAATGATGACTCGCCATACCGTCTGACTGGGTAGAAGGACCCAAGAAGGTTTTGGTTGCCATGGGGCCTGACGACAGTTCGGAGGAGGATCTTGAGCAGGAACTTCGACTTTGGGAAGCCCCATGAGAATCTTCCGAAAATAAGCCGATTACTATCTTGGAAGCCTTGAAAGTGACACCGGCCAGCATATTTCTCCATGGGACTACTCTTCTTAGAATTTTGGTCATAATACCGGTGACATCTTGTAAGTGTGAACAATTTTTCAGCCGACTTCATACATTGAAGACGTACCTAAGCCTAAGGTCATCAATGGGCGAAGACCGACTCACAGGACTGATACTTTTAATGATTCATCGTGACGTCGATCCAGTGTACAGTATTAGACAGTTTTTCTAGAAGGCATCCACGACGTATGCACGTAATCGATGTCATCAGTGATTGAGTTAGCTTTCTAGACATTATTTTTCATGTATATATGTAGCTATGAGTTTATTTGCTTTACTTCATTTACTCAGTCAATAAATGTTTAATAGCAATCTTAAGAATTTCGTGTTCTTTTCTGCTATAATCTGCTTGGGTTTATTTGTGTTTAGCATTAGCTATGCATTTAGGATTAGGAACCTACTTACTAAACCTGAAAATTATAATAAACTTAAACCTTTTATAATACTAATGTGGAATCTACAGATTGTACTTTATGTTACTATATTTATTGACAATAGTTCATTTGTGTACGTGACTAGGAATAGTTTGTATAGGAGATATTATTAGGTAATGTGTCCGATAACTGGTGCAATATAAGTGATTTGTGATTGGATGTCTGTAGACTATAATAATTGTTGTATTGT